>CAWUFW010016609.1:0-301229 GCA_963921515.1 Calotriton arnoldi | reverse complement strand
CTCCTCGGCTGCTGACCCAGTCTGGCTCTCCGGCTCCTCCTGGTCCGTGGAGCTGTCCCCTTCCGTGGCCGTGGATGTATCTGCAAACAATGGGGAAACAGACAGACATCAGTCACCTGCACCAAACGCACACACCACTGTGAGCACAGCACATTACAGAGCAAGCCCTGGCATCATTAGTTGTACATTGCTAAAAGTGCCCTAACTGAACAGGAGAAGCCAATTGTCAGTCTGATGCCAACCATGGCACTCACATCCCACATGGCCTTGCACCCATCTGTCTGGTGTCTGTTAGATAGCAACACCCCAGTGTGGACACATGCACCAACTACACAGTAGTTGGACAGTGCAGAGGACACGGTGTAGCATGTGGACATGCACACATCACAACTCTTGCCACTGAGTCAGTACAGGTTTCCGGATGAAAGGGACGCCCAGAGTCAAATAGGAAATGCATGTGATGCATACCAGCGACAGACACCATGATGCACCCATGTCCTGATAGCCATCGCCACAATGGTGCGCATGTAGCACATGTCACTCCCCTGCAGGATCACCAATAAGTAGACACATGCCATGGCGGAGGCATGACTGCTAAGTCATACATCACTGTCTCAGTGATGTATGACTTGGCAGCCAGACAACAACACTCTGCACTGTGTCACAATAGTAGGTCATGGGGAATGCAAGTCCTGGAGTCCTGGAGCTGCACAAGTGCACATGTACATCCCCCACACAACACATCATCTTAACCCTCATCTGTCCAGGTCATACCGATTGGACATATGGGAGACCTGTGACACTACCCTCTGAACCTGAGCCCCTCACAATCTGCTGTGAATGGGGAACAGCTGCCTGAACTTCACATTCGCATATCCCAGTCTGCACGGGCAGCTGATCAAACACCTATGTGACACACAAGTATCGTCTCCTATGGTCACATCTCCAGTGGCATGCTGAGCCCCTACCGAGAAACACCCCAGCAGTCCTGGCAACAAATCCACAGCACACTGACACAGAGGCAGACACCTGAGGGGTCAAATCACTGCGCACAATGTGTCAGCTGATACACGGGAGTGGGAGTACAGAGTGCATTGCATGGCCTGGAGTAGGCATGACTGTCCTGCCCCACATGAATGAGGGATGAGCCCTGGACAGTGGATAGCTGGCTATGTATGTGTGACACACGTAATCTGCACACTCCTGGGGCCCAAACATTGTTCCCACCCGCTGCATGGGTGTGTGCCACATACCCCAGGCACATGTGGTGGCTCAGCTCAGCAAGTATCAAAGCAACACGCAGATTACATGTCCGAACACACCCATGATGCCCACAACAGAGTTAGGGAAACAGATGCTGTCCCCCACCTTTAGTGAAGCAAACTGCAAGGACACAGTCCCAAGTGACACAATTCCCTGAATGTAAGGGCCACACCTGGGTATCAGATGAGGAGTGGGCAGTGCACAATAGAGGGACATGGCTCCTGGACAACATGACTGCTGTACTGTAGCAGTTTAACCAGGCCAGAGGAGGGCACATAGCATGTAATACAGAGTTCACAGTGCAGTCTTTGACTCACCCCCTCCTTGCTGCTGTCTGGCCTTCAGCTGTCCATCCAGGTCTGGAAACACCACCGCCAGGATCTGGAGCATGTGGGGGTCAGGGTCCGTGTTCCGCCCCTCCTGCGAGGAGGCGACAGCTTCAGCTGGACCCGTGCAATCCTCTGGGTCCAGCCCGAAGGTCCTTCCACCTCTTCTGGCAGTTGCGGATCCGGCGCTTGTAGACCCCCACGGACCGGACAGCCCGGACGATGTCCTTCCAGATCTCCTGCTTCCGATGGGCATTAACCTGTCAGGATGACAAAGTGAAAAGGCCATTACTACACATGCAACATATCCGTGCATGACACAGTTGTATATACATGTCTCAATCACAGGGGCACATGATGTACACAGGCAGTGCAACGCTGCCCATGGACAGTTTGCCAGACGTCACTACATGGTATCATTGCATGGGAAGTAAAACCTTGTTCAAATGCACTGTCACTGCACCATACCTGTCCAGTGCATGTCACTACACACTATGGGGGGTGACAACTACTCAGTGAGCCTGCTAGCCAGTGGCGTGCAGACTTTCAGCCTTGCTAGTCAGACAAAATGCACATTCAGAAAGGCAGTGCACAGAACACTCACCTGCTCCCCTGGTGTCCCATACAGCTTGCTGTACTGTGGAAGTAGGCTGTCCAGCAGGGCCTGGTTCTCCTCAAGGCTGAAGGCTGGGGCTCTCTCCACAGTACGTGCCATTGCAGGGTCCAGAGGGGAGAGACAGCAGCAGTGCAGTGGCAGATGTCGTCCTGGAGCATGTAGTGCAGGCAAGTGAGCTCTCAGGGGAACAGCCAGCAATATATATGTGCTGGAGAGGCAGATACTGTCCCTTGTGTCCAAAGTGATAGGTCCAAGTCGTTTGCATCTTCTGAATCTGGCCAATCCATGGAATAGCAGCACCAATACACGCCCACAGCATCCTTCAAATCTTCAACTTCATGACATACATGATTTTGCAACATTGTTGTGGGTGACCAACTGAATTTCCGGCAACCGACTCGTTCGAATTTCGAAAACGCGTCCGTTGCCAGGCTAGGCCATTGTCAATGGGTGCGCACCGATCGGTCCATTGCGGTACAACAGGGGTACAACAGGGGTACAACGCGTACCCGCACACATTGAATGCAATGGGCCGGCCGGGGGCACCGATCGGTCCATTGCGGTACTAACGCATACAGGAGTACAACGCGTACCCGACACATTGAATGCAATGGGCCGGCCGGGGCACCGATCGGTCCATTGCGGTACAACGTGTACAGGGGTACAACGCGTACCCGCGCACATTGAATGCAATGGGCCGGCCGGGGCACCGATCGGTCCATTGCTGATCAACTGCGTACAGGGTACAACGCGTACCCGCACACATTGAATGCAATGGGCCGGCCGGGGCACCGATCGGTCCATTGCGGTACAACGCGTACAGGGGTACAACGCGTACCCGCACACATTGAATGCAATGGGCCGGCCGGGGCACCGATCGGTCCATTGCGGTACAACGCGTACAGGGTACATACGCGCACCGCGCACATTGAATGCAATGGGACGGCCGGGGCACCGCTCGGTCCATTGCTGATCAACAGCGTACAGGGGTACAACGCGTACCCGCACACATTGAATGCAATGGGCCGGCCGGGGCACCGATCGGTCCATTGCTGATCAACGCATACAGGGGTACAACGCGTACCCGCACACATTGAATGCAATGGGCCGGCCGTGGGCACCGATCGGTCCATTGCGGTACAACGCGTACAGGGGTACAACGCGTACCACGCTACATTGAATGCAATGGGCCGGCCGGGGGCACCGATCGGTCCATTGCTGTTCAACGCATCCCTGTACAAGTGACTGGCATATGTCACCATGCCTGTCTCAGATGGACATATGCCAGCCACAGATAGCTCCCAGGGAGTGAGGGGCACACCTACAACACAACAGCCTGTCCAAACTGTATGATAAGGCATGTAAGGCTGCATTTCCTATTGTGTGTATGTTGGTGTACATGTTGTCCTGTGGGTGTCACCTGGGGGCAGCCACCCCAGGCTGTGCACGTGTTCATGGGGACAGGATCCTGGGTGTTACGTGTACATGACCACTGTGATGTGCAACTGTTCATATCTGTGCATGTGCCATGGTCACATTTCACGGTGGTGTATGTGTATGTCATGTCACATACCCCGTGAGTCCCATGTGGGACGGTATGTTTGAGCCAGGGTGTCCCAGTGGCACAATAGTGATGGTCCTCCACAGTCTGTGTGCATGTAGTGTTTACAATGTCTCTGATTTCATGTGCACAATGGGAGACAGTCTCCACATCCACGTTGTGTGTGCATGGACTTTGATGTTGTGCATGTGTGTGTCACAGACGTCCATGTCTGTCCTGCAGTAGCAAGTGGGACCACTACCTGTGGGGGTCATAGTTGTTTTGCTGTGGTGTATACATGATACTCCATGTAATGCCAGTGTCCATGTGGCAATACAGGGCCCCTGGGAATGTACCTGTCGTTGAGCTGTGATGCCTGGGGCACATCTGTCCTCACATGTCACTGTGGGGGGTGATTGTGACACAGCAGCAGGAGATGGGAACTGTGACACGGCCTCATGATATCCAATGGGCCAACCTGGGACTTATTGATGCCACTTGTTGAACCGTGATGACAGATGTTGGCCATGTATGTACCATACATGTCCTTACGGAACTGCACACTTCATGTAGTTGTGCCTCATAATGATGTATGTTGGGATATTGAGTGTATTCAATGCCGCATATGTGGGCTGACTGACAATCTTGCTTTCTTCTCCTCTGCACTGCAGGGCTCCTGCTGTCCATCGACCATTCCCAGACCTGGCAACGATGGTGGAACGGGACAGCATCCGACGGTACCGCTTCACCAGGCAGCTGATTGAGGATTTGGCAGTGCAGTTGGCCCCACATTTGCAGCCTGGCCGGCCGTATCCTACAGCGCTGACCCCCAAGGTGAAGGTGATGGCAGCCCTACACTTCTTTGCCACCGGTACCTTCCAACATACTGTGGCGACTGCTGGTGGGATGTCACAGACCATGTTGAGCCGTGTGCTCCGCGATGTTTTGGTGGCAATGTTGCTATTCCTGAACCGGTACATCTATTTCCCTAGACTGCAACGACTCACTGACGTGAAGAGTGACTTCAATGCCCTGGGGAGGATGCCGCATGTAATTGGCTCCATTGATGGGACACATGTGGCTTTGGTACCACCACAGACCCAGGAGCAGGCCTACAGGAACCGCAAGCACTACCACTCGGTCAATGCACTGGTGGTGTGTCTTGCAGATATGACCATCACACACGTGTGTGCCCGTTTCCCTGGTTCAGCACACGATGCCTTTGTGATGAGGAGTAGTCGCATCCCCAGGATGATGGCACAGATGCAGAACCAGCGTGCCTGGCTTGTCGGTGTGTACTGACTTTGTGCCATTGTGTGTGATCTGATCTGTAGTATTCCGCCCACTTTTCCAAGTCAGCTAATGTGCACTTGTCTGTCCGTAGGTGACTCGGGATACCCCAACATGCAGTGGTTGCTGACACCCCTCAGGAACCCTGTGACACCAGCCCAGATGCGCTACAATGAGGCACATGGTCGGACCAGGAGAGTGATTGAGCGGACATTTGGTCTCCTGAAGAGCCGCTTCCGCTGCCTGGACAAGACCGGAGGGTCCCTCCCATATGCCCCTGCGAAAGTGTGCAAGATTATCATCGTCTGCTGCATGCTCCACAACCTGGCAGTGCGGAAGGAGTTGCCTCTCATCCAGGATGACAATGACCAACATCCGCCACCTGTGGAGGATCCTGGCCTGGACCACGATGCCAGTGATGATGATGATGATGAGGGTGATGTCCGCACACAGCTCATCACCAACTTCTTTAGCTGAATGTGAGTATCCTGAGGTGTCATGTCAATGATGTGAGTTGGCATGATATGTGTAGGTGGTGCTCTGGTGCTGTTGGAGTGTGTCCATGGGCTACTTGACTGGATGTGTGTAGCGATGTGTGCTTACAGGTGGTCTGTACTCCCCAACAGTGTTGACATGCTAACTTGGTTCTGGGTGGGTATCTTGTAACATGTATTGTGCATGAGTTTTGCTGTTCTGTCCTGTTCTCCATTGCTTTTGACTGTGTGTCATTTCTGTCCTTCACAGGGTACTTTCAGATTCGTTTGGTCAACTGTGTCCACCGACGACGTGATTGTACTTCCAGGGTGGTAGCTGTTGTGTCCCTACAGGTGATGTGCGCCACACCCATGGACTTCCTTCCTTCTACAGTTGTTGACTGTGTGCCCGCTGCCAGGTGGGATTACCTTGCATCTGTATTGGTTACGACATGTTGCAACTGTGTAATAAACCTGTGCTTCACTTTGTGATGTGCGTTGTCTGTGGTCACACATTTGACTGCCATTTGCTTACTGCACCTGTGGGCTACTTGACTACAACTGGGAATAGGTGTGGTGTCTGTGCATTGCACCGTCTTCCTGGCAACATCAGTGTAGGCAATGAGTCAGATGGCCTAGGTGTGTATGTGTTGTGTAGCCCTGGTGGTGTGTCTCCCTCATATGTGAGATGTTGCCTTTACTCACATGCCTGTGTTGTACTTGCTGTTGCAGTTCGCATACACAGTGTAATTTTGCAGTTCATCATCCCCATAACAGCACCCACGTTGGAATCACAACAGAGGCAAGTATGGTGTATTAGTGTGTTTATTGTGATACATTTGTGTGAATAGTGCATAGGATGGGTAGTGCTGTACATATATCTTGCAATCAGAAGTTCCTAGGTGAATTGAAAGTCCTGGTAGACAAAATCCCCAGTATCGGGGCCACAGTTGTCTGAGACATTGGTCCAACTTGTACTCCCCATGCAATGTGTGGGAGTTGTGTTGCCGTCAACAGGGTGAACAGTCTATGCACAAAGGTGAACATCCAGAACAGGTTCAGGCTTCCTGGGAGTTGCGCTTGGCCACCGGCCTCTCACTTGCCCCTCCTCGGACGACCCCTCTTCTTTGGGGGGGGCCCCTCAAGTACAGGCTGCTGCGGTGCAGGGGACTCTCCGCCAGAGTCATCCTCCCTCCCTGTGGCAGTTGCAGTTTGTTCAGCACCAGATGTTGTTGGCACACAGGGAGGTGTGGACTGGTTGCTGTTCATCTGGCGGAGGCATTGTAAAATGTCCCTGTGCACCGCCGTCATCTCTTGCAGTGCATCCCACTTGGACTGTGTGAGTCCAAGCGGGCATGATGGGCAGCCTGCTGCTGTTTCATGTCTCTGAGGAGCCCCACTACCTGGCTGAGATCTCCGGTGCTGGACTGGTACGCATCGGCTATGCGTACCAGTTGTGGGTCATCATGCACACCAGCAACCTTTGCAAGCAGCAACCTCTGTCTCCACCCCTCCCACCACCCCTGCCGACATGTGCAGTGCGTGCAGTGGCACGCACAGATGACCCTGGTCCACCTTGGGGGTTGGTGGTGGTGGTGGTGTCCATGGCCCCACGTTGGTCCAGGGTCCCTGTGCTGGTGTTGCTCCTTGTTCTGTCCATGTCGGCAGGGATGGTATTTGTGGTGACAGTCGTTGGAGGGGTGGGTGCAAGGGGTGCAGCTGGTGGTCCTGCTGGTGCTGCAGCTGGTGGTCCTGCTGGTGCTGCATGTAGACTTGCACCGGATGTGCCAGGTTGGTCTTCTTCGTCCGAGGAGGGCAGAGGCTTTACGACACCAGTGAGCTCCGCATCCTCTTGAGCCTGGGACTGGGACTCCTCAGCGTCTGCTGCTGTGTCCCCATCATCACCTGTTTTTGGGAGACACACACAATATATGTTATGTTTCTGCAGGCATCAATGGTTGACACACCTGACAGTTGTGACTGTGCCTCTGGGTGCGGGCCTGTACATTGCATTGTCCTAAGTCGTCACAGTCAGGGGTTGATATTGGTGTGGCACATTGTCCTGCATTATTTGGGCATTTCTATGTATTTGTTGGGGTGTGAATATGGTCTGCATTGGTTGTATTTGGTTGACAGCCGGCCCTCCTTCCCACCCAGCCAGATATCCCACCATGGAACGTGCTTCCATTGCAGGGAGTGGAAGTTGTCTCTCAGGTTGTCAGTCAGTGGTGTCCTGCTGTTTGTTGGTGCACAGTTCCCAGCAGGGCCTTGTGCTCCCCACAGCAGTAGCCAGTGTCAGCCATCTTGTGAGTCCTTCTCCACTCCCTGTGATGTGAGCATGGTTCAGGGTGGTGTTGATGGGACAGTTGTGGGGGTGAGCTATGTCTGTGACTATGACTCCCATCATGCTATTGCCTCCACCCCACTTCCCAGCATTCCCATACTTACTTGCTTTTGTGGGGAGTTCAGTGTGTGTGGGTGTGAGGGCAATGGCAAGATGGCTGACAGTGGTGTCCTGCTGTTGGTTGGTGTGCAGTTCCCAGCATGCCCTTGTGCTCCCCACAGCAGTAGCCAGTGTCAGCCATCTTGTGTGTCTTTATCCACTCCCTGTGATGTGAGCATGGTTCAGGGTGGTGTTGATGGGCCAGTTGTGAGGCTGAGCAATATCTGTGCCTACTACTCCCATCATGCTATTGCCTCCACCCCCTTCCCAGCATGCCCATGCTTCCTTCCTTTTGACTCTGCTTCCCTGTTCGGTGGGCTGGCTGTGCTGACAGGATGGCTGGGAGTGTTGTCCTGGCAGTTGTTTGGCTAAAAGTCCCAAGAGTGTCCCTGTGCTTCACACAACATAACCCAGGGTGGTGGTTCTTTGTGGGATCTTGAGTTAGGATGTGAGGCATTGCATTCTCCCAGGTGGGTTCTGTGGAGTTTGTGTTGAGGGGGTGTGTGAGGGGAGGTGCTTGTGACTATGGTCAGTGCTGCAAGTCCTCCTTCCCACCCAGCCAGATATCCCACCATGGAACATGCTTCCATTGCAGGGAGTGGAAGTTGTCTCTCAGGATGTCAGTCAGTGGTGTCCTGCTGTTTGTTGGTGCACAGTTCCCAGCAGGGCCTTGTGCTCCCCACAGCAGTAGCCAGTGTCAGCCATCTTGTGAGTCCTTCTCCACTCCCTGTGATGTGAGCATGGTTCAGGGTGGTGTTGATGGGACAGTTGTGGGGGTGAGCTATGTCTGTGACTATGACTCCCATCATGCTATTGCCTCCACCCCACTTCCCAGCATTCCCATACTTACTTGCTTTTGTGGGGAGTTCAGTGTGTGTGGGTGTGAGAGCAATGGCAAGATGGCTGACAGTGGTGTCCTGCTGTTGGTTGGTGTGCAGTTCCCAGCATGCCCTTGTGCTCCCCACAGCAGTAGCCAGTGTCAGCCATCTTGTCAGTCGTTTTCCACTCCCTGTGATGTGAGCATGGTTCAGGGTGGTGGTGATGGGACAGTTGTGGGGGTGAGCTATGTCTGTGACTATGACTCCCATCATGCTATTGCCTCCACCCCACTTCCCAGCATTCCCATACTTACTTGCTTTTGTGGGGAGTTCAGTGTGTGTGGGTGTGAGAGCAATGGCAAGATGGCTGACAGTGGTGTCCTGCTGTTGGTTGGTGTGCAGTTCCCAGCATGCCCTTGTGATCCCCATGACACAGCAACAGTGTCAGACATCTTTGATGGGCCTTTCCACTCTCTGTGGGATGTGCATGCGTGAGTGTGAGCTTGCTGGGCCATGTGGTGGGGGATGTAGAGCTGTGACTACGACTCCCATCATGCTATTGCCTCCACCCCCTTCCCAGCATGCCCATCCTTCCTTCCTTTTGACTCTGCTTCCCTGTGGGGTGGGCTGCCTGTGCTGACAGGATGGCTGGGAGTGTTGTCCTGGCAGTTGTTTGGCTGAAAGTCCCAAGAGTGTCCCTGTGCTTCACACGACATAACCCAGGGTGGAGGTTCTTTGTGGGATCTTGAGTTAGGATGTGTGGCATTGCATTCTCCCAGGTGGGTTATGTGGAGTATGTGTTGAGGGTGTGTGTGAGGGGAGGTGCTTGTGACTATGGTCAGTGCTGCGAGTCCTCCTTCCCACCCAGCCAGATATCCCACCATGGAACGTGCTTCCATTGCAGGGAGTGGAAGTTGTCTCTCAGGATGTCAGTCAGTGGTGTCCTGCTGTTGGTTGTTGCACAGTTGCCAGCAGGGCCTTGTGCTCCCCACAGCAGTAGCCAGTGTCAGCCATCTTGTGAGTCCTTTTCCACTCCCTGTGATGTGCGCATGGTTCATGGTGGTGTTGATGGGACAGTTGTGGGGGGCAATATGTGTGACTACGACTCCCATGATGCTATTGGCTACACTGACTTGCCCAGCATACACAGAATTCCTTCCTTTCAGTGGTCTTCACTGTGTGTTGGTGTTGTAGTGGTGGCTACATGTCTGGATGTGTTTGTTAGTTCTATTTGTGCCACTGCCTAGCTGTAGTTGAAGTTGTGTTTGTACATGTGATGGCACGGTTAAATGTAACTTTGAGATGGCATGTGTTGTGTTTATCTGACTGACATACACATTTTGGGATGATTCTGTTCTGGTTGCTGTGTAATTGCTATGAGTGCATGGTTTGACTCTCCCCTTGACAGTGATGTGTGTGTGTATTGTGGCAGAATATTGTGTACATTTGTTGTGTACTCACCAGGCTCTGGGATGTTCTCTAGTCCATATACGCTCACTGGCGGACGGATGGCCCGCACCTTCTCCTCCCAGGGCCTGAGGTATACTGGCTTGGCAGGAGGGCCACTGCTGGTGTATTGGCTCAGGAGTTAGTCTTTCTTGAGCAGGTCCCGTACCCTCCTGCGCACGTCATACCACCTGTTCTGGATGTCGGTCTTTGTGTGCAGACATGGTGATTGTGCGTTCACCCTGTTGATGATCCTCTCCCACATCTTGGTTTTCTGGGAGATGGGGGTCTGTTGGACCAGTGTGCCAAACAGCTGTGGCTCTACCCTGAGGATCTCGTCTACCATGACTTCCAATTCACAATCTAGGAACTTGTGATTCTTCTTGGGGGCATGGTGATGGGTGGTGATGGTGAGTGATGTGTGTGTTGGTGTGCAGGTGAGGGTGTGTGAGTGTGTGTTTTGCTGGGTGTATGTGAGGTAGGTATTTGTTGGTGTGCTGATGGCGTGTGGCTTGTGTGAGGGATGAGCTGTGGGTGTGTGGTTGCTGTCTCTTGGGTGCTGGCAGTAGAATGGCATTTGCAAAGGATCATGGTTGGGATTTGTGTCCTTTATATGGGTGGAGTTGTGGGTGTGTCTTTGTTCTCTGTCCCCACCCCCCCAGTATTTATTGGCTTTGTAATTGCTTGTTTGGCCTTTTTTGTGTAATTTTTCCTTTGTACTGTCTGTGCATGTTGGAAACGTTCTTGTGACCGAGTCGGACCCTGCATTTGTCTCGTACGGTCTTCTCCGTTTCGTTCACGCTGTGTTTGTGCAGTTTTCTATGCTGCATACGCGTCGGTCGCGGTGTTTTGTGTTACTTCGGCTCGGTTTTGTATGCGTGTCGGTCGTACGGCTTGTCCTCCGTACGACTCGGTCGTGGTTTTCGCGCCTTGCATCGTACTTTGCGGTTTGGAGTTTGCATGTACGTTTCAGTCGGATTTGTTCCGGGTGCGTGTCGGTCGGTTCGATTCGCGTGTTTTTCCGGCCGGATTGCTGTTTTCCGTGCGGCTCGGTCGTTCGGCTTGGGTTCGGTACGTGTCGGTCGGATTTTGCACGCCTTGCATCGTACTTGGCGTGTCGGGCGCCACAGGTACGTGTCGGTCGGAATAAATTCCGGCTCCGAGTCGGTCGGTGCTTTTCCGGCCCGAATCGGAATCGACCCCTATGTGTTTTTAAACCTATGACCCTTTTCTCTTCCAGTTCCCGATCACTATAATTTAACCTGTGGTTTCTCTGCAACATTTTTGTTTTAGATAAGTCTACATCATACCTCTGTGCCAATTCTGTAAATTTTTCATGCACTTTCCTTGCCCTACGAGTTACATCCTTCGCCACAAACAGCAATTCATCTGGCTCATAAAGTTCTATCCTTTCTAAAGGCAAGCTTCCACTGATTATCTCATCTACTTCTGCCTTTAACCTCACCACATCCACCACTTTGTATTTGTATTTGTATTTGTACTTTGGCCCTTATAGCAGTTCTGATCGTTCCTCGACTTGATGCACTACTCAACTCTCCACTTTCACTACTCTGATCTCCACGTTGATTCCCTTCCATTATGTTTCGTGAGACAGATTGACTCCCCGAAACTCCCTGAGCCATGTCTCCTCCCATCATCCTTCCACTAGGACCCCTCACCGGGGGTTCCCACATCCTCAAATCGGAACGTGAATCTGCCAAAGACCCTGATCTCGCTGCTCTTGGTTCCACATGACCTCTAGAAGAATCTGCAGTGGTTGGCAAAGGTGTACTCGATTCTATGGGTCTCGAAAGGTGACCTGTTCCACTCACTGTACCATTTCCTCCAGAACCAGTGCTCTCTCCCATTGTTGATCGTGTTAAACTCCCACTTTCTGCCTGATCTGGATTGTACACTGACACTATGGGACCAATGGTTACTGGCACTGTAAGAGCTTCCGGTAATCTCGTGACAATATTAACTCCACTTGCTTCTGTATTCCTCGATGGTTGTGTCCCTATTCCCTCTGTTCCTGCTGCCATCCTTCCCTTTATCCCTGCACTAGGAATTGTCTGCGGCTCACCAGTTTCCTCTGTGAGTGCTCTCCTTCCCTCCTCTGAGCTTGGATTGTATGGAGGTGGACGCTCTGCTAGTAACCTCTCCAGTAAACTGTCATCTGTATCACTATCATCTTCCTCTTCTCTCCTCTTCTGAGCATCTCCCACCTTTTCTAATAAAGGAAACAGTCTATCTCCCTCAATGGTAACTACCCTCCATCTTTTTGCCAATGCATCCCATCGTGCATCTTGAAACGCCCTGATTGACTTTTTCACCCTTTCCTGACTTTGATCTCTTTTCCTCGCATGTGCTGCTCTCATCCAGGCGTCTAGCGCTTCAAACTGTGTTGGTCTGGGTGGAGGTCGCAACGCAGTCATCGCTGCCCTCAATTGGTACAGTACATCAAATCTGAATGAACCATAACGTGGGAAAGCCAAATCTCCCTCCTTTTGAGTAACCTTTTGCCAATTTTGAAGCCAAATTATAGTATGGAGCCCTACATTCGTGGCCATGTAATGGGCTGGGGTATCCTCGGGTGGTGCTTCTTCCCCCACTCTAGTTACCACTCCTCTATCTCCCCTGCAAAGATCCCGCAATACCTTAAAACATTTCATGATGAAATCAACTGTTTTACCCACCAAATGTTTTCGCTCTACTTCCTGATGGTGATCAACCAATCCCAGCGCGGCTTTACACTAATCGACCTATCACAGCGCAGCACACTTTGACGTCACTCCTCCTCCTCACTCAGCAGTTCCCCACCTTCACAATCCGTATCTACCACACTCACACACCTCACTCATAGAATCAAGTAACTGTTTGTCCACCAAACGACCGAACAGTCACATAACCGACTGTCTGTCCACCATACGACCGGACAGTCACTCGTAATTGTCTACCTCAATCTGGCAACTGTCTGTCCGCGAAATGACCGGACAACTGCCTCAGACCATCTGCCCACGAACGGCCGGACAGTCGTACAACTAATCGATAGGATCCAATCACTCGGTCTTCCACGCACAGTAACCCACGACCCTCGTTGGTCACTCAAACACTCCCTATCATGAGTGGGTCTGTCGATGACGTCTCACGACTCCCACAATCAATGGTCAGACAATTACAACTCTGGGTGTCTTCCACACCACAATCTATCTATCCCGAGATCTTAGGCTGCTCCTTGAGCCTGACATCAAACAACACAAATCACATAGACCGCGCGCTCAGTCCAAAACCACAGTCACTCGACTTTCATCCCAACTCTGTAAGACATCACACAATCAATTCATCACCGCAATCTAACAGACATACATCCCTATTCATACTCACTCCACCGCGAACTGCTGTTCTCGCCGCACCGTCACTCTTCGTCAGCTTCCACCAGGCGCCGTCGTCCTCCGCTCTCGATCCTCTGGACAACCATCTCTTGGGCTCTATGGATCGTATAACTATCTTTTCCCTACCTTCTCCCCTTACTGCAGAGATAACCGTCCTCTGCTACCAACTGATAAGGCCGGGTTCCGCTACTAAAATTTAACTAGGAACCCTAGGTCAATGGATATTTTATTACCTGCCGAGAAGTGTAAAGGGGAAAAATAACTCAATTAAGGCAATCCATCTTTTTCCGATGACTACGACTCAAAAGATTACAGACTCCGAATTCCAGTTTAGTGGGTTTATTACAATGCCAGAAACAACTGAGGGGGATATTCACAAGATCGTGCGATAAACATCGCCAAAATAGGCTAACGCAATTTCTCATATCACCGTCTATCACGGGAAAATAACTCCGTGTCAACGTCGTATTCCCAACACGGCGGTAACATGCAATAGTATCCCGATAATGCCTTAAATGTCCGCGATACAACCACCGCGACGGCGATAAAAAAGGAAACCCAAATGTGAAAAAAGTTGCGATGGGCCCAAACGCGATAGAAAAATCAGCGACAAGCAGCGCCAGGCTTGCAATTCCCACATCAGGCGGGAAAAATCACAATAAAAGCAGCAAAATAACAACAAAAAAAACCACATAACAACTGCGAAGCACAATGGAGGTAGCAGGAGCAAGTACTGAGGACAACCCAGACCCCAAGAGCCCCCCGGAGGACCAGCCTGGGACCTCGGTGTGTCAGATTTCAGATTCAGACCACAGGAGTCGAAGATGATCCCAATGCCCCTCCGCCTCAACCACCACCTGAAGAAGACTTCTGGGCAACAGCAAAAGCAGGGGGGAAAGGGGAATGGGAAAACAGAGAGACAGCCTACGCGTTGGAGAACTAGAGTCCTCGCTCGCCTCTGGTCAATGTGATTGGGATGTCTTCTTTAACTGCACCTGTGAAAGTAAATATACATTGAAAACACACTTATACTCTCTTATACCCTATTTAACTGTACTGGATTTCTTATTATATTTACCCCTTAGACCTAGGCTATTGCTGCTCTCTACACAGAGGGTGGAATGAAGTAATCACAGTGGCACCTGCATTGGATGACAAGAAAACATTACAACCAAACACTTCTCTCTGACACTACTTTTAATCTCCCTCAATTGTTGTATTTACCCTTCTGTTCCTATGCGAAATTCTTCTTTTGTAGTTGGGTAATATGCAACTAGTTGTCTATAATAACTCCCGATGCTTTTCTCAACAATACTCTTTTTCTGTAGATACAGTTTTTATAGTCTCTTTCAGTTGTTCAATAGTTCTTCTGGTAAATACCAAATCAAATAGGACAAGGAAAATGTTGTCTGTACCTTAATTTGTCAAGTTCTGGGCTAGACTCTGAGACTCCCTTGTACTGGCGACACGCTAGAGAATAACTGGTTACTTCATATTCAATGACAATGCTAGTAAACAGCGTTTGCCTCAGCTAGTCTTCTTCTGACCGAAATCTCCCTCGTTGCGCATGCGTTGTAACTCTCGCTGGCTGAAATTCCTCAAATACTAATCACTGGTTCGAAAAACGCTACACGCGTCTTCAAAATAGAACCTAATTTCTCCTCAGAAATCCTGTGCGATAAGGAGACGCTTACTCCTCGCACGATAACAGTTGAAGTGCGCAGTTCCTTCACGGAACATGCGCATTGGGCACTCTGTTGGTCGCGAGTCTATAAACACTAGACCGCGAGCCTGAAATCGGGCGGTTCTCGCCAGAGCCGTCATTTTCCTGGTGTGAGTTTTTTATTATTCTCATGCAGTGCCTGAGAAATAGTTTTGATATCCTATGACGCTTAATCCAACGAGGGTATTTCATCACGTTCTTCAAGCACCAGCTCTTTGCCCTTTTTGCTCTCGTCCCTTGTACAGTTGCCACAGTGGTCCTGACAGTACCTCCCTCCAAAAGGGGTTTCACTATTTTGGGTTTCAAAGGGTGTTCCCTGTGGAAGTTTTTAATTAACCTGGGTGCATGCAGGAAGGCTCCCAGGATCTTTCCTCAGGCCCAAACCCCTTCCAATCAATCAAATAGTATAGTTTGTTTCTAGAGATTTTTGAATCTAGGATTTTACTGACTTCGAACTCTTCTCCTGACTCTACTATGATAGGTGTTGGAGTTTCTTTGAGTCTTGCATTTGGAGGATTTTTCTTTAAGAGAGAAATGTGGAAAGTTGGGTGAATTTTTAACTGTCTTGGTAACTGTAATTTAACCACCACTGGGTTAATGGTTTTCAAAACCTTAAATGGACCAATAAACCGAGGCTGAAACTTCCTATTCCCTTTCAATTTCAAATGTTTAGTGGATAACCAAACCTGATTTCCCACCTCAAACTTAGTACCCACACTCCTTTTCTTGTCTGCCTGTTTTTTGTAGGATTCCTTCGCTTTCTGTAAATTCTTCTGAGCCTTTTTATATGAATTCTCCAAATCTAACACTAAGTCCTTTACTGCTGGTACTAGTTCATCTTTTTTCCCTATTACTAAACTAGGGTGTCTTCCTGAGTTCAAATAAAATGGTGTATATCCTGTAGAGTCATGTATGGCATTGTTATATGCAAACTCAGCTGTCCAAAGTAATTCTGACCAGTTTCCCTCCTGTTCCAAAAAGTAAAGTCTCAGGTACTGTTCCAGCTCTTGATTTACTCTTTCTGTCTGTCCGTCGGTTTCAGGATGGAAACTAGTAGAATACCGGGTGTCGATTCCTAAATTGTGCATAAACGTTTTCCAGAATTTTGACACAAATTGGGTTCCTCTATCAGAAATTATTATTTGGGGAACTCCATGGGCTCTAACTACATGCTGATTGAACATTTGAACTAGCTGTGATGCTGTGGGAACTGTTTGCAATGGAATGAAGTGGCTCATTTTAGAAAATGAGTCGACTAAAACCAGTATAACCGTGTAACCTTGACTAGGTGGAAGATCTACAATGAGGTCTAAGGACACAGTATGCCACGGATAGGGCGCATTGGGCAAAGGCTGTAATAACCCTTGCGGGGCCTGCCGACATGGTTTCCCTTTTATGCATACCTCACAAGTTGAAACATACTGTCCTATCTGAGCAGCCATTCCAGGCCACCAAAAAATTCTTTTTACCAGATTCAAGGTCTTTTTTGTGCCCTTGTGACCCGCCATGCGATCATCATGACAGTTCTTCATTGCCTTTTCCTGCAGGTTTTTGGTGGGAAGGTACAACAAGCCTTCAAAGTATGGGAGACCATCTTTCATAGTTTTCTTTGAGTCTTCCCCAACCCAATCCTCTAACTCCTGAACTGTACAGTTTTCTCGAATTTCTTTGGTGAAATCTTCTAGGTGAATTGCTCCTATGATTTTGTCCAATGGTATAATTGGATCTTTAGAAAAGACTCTCACTTCCTCGGATATGTTCATTCTGGATAAAGCATCGGCTTTTCCATTCTTCACTCCTGGTTTGTACGTTATCACAAAATTGAATTCTGAAAAATATAATGACCACCTCAATTGACGGGGAGTGAGAGTTTTGGCCGACTTTAAAAACTGTAAATTGCGATGATCTGTAAATACCGTCACACAATGTTTGGCCCCCAACAGGTAATGGCGCCAATCCTGAAAGGCTTCTTTCACCGCTAACAGCTCTTTATCTGCTATTGGGTAATTGATCTCTGGTTCTGACAGTTTTCTGCTTCTATAGGCCACTGGATGGAGTTGACCCGTGTGTTTGTTTCTCTGAGACAGAATTCCTCCCGTAGCAAAGTCCGACGCATCTGTTTCCACAAAGAAAGCCTGTTCAGGATCTGGATGCAACAAAATTGGAGCGGTAACAAAGGCTCTTTTAAGGAACTGAAATGCTTCCTCCGCTTCGTCTGACCAATCAAACTTCTGTCCCTTCTTTAATAGCCGGGTGATGGGGGAGACTTTCGCAGAAAAATTAGGAATAAATCTCCTATAAAAATTAGCAAAACCAATAAAGCTTTGTATTTCTTTCACGTTTCTTGGTGAAGACCAGTCCTGTATGACCTGCACCTTTGATGGATCCATGGCCAGTCCTTCAGCAGATAATATGAACCCAAGAAATTCTACTTGTTCGGCATGAAAGGAACATTTTTCCAACTTGACAAAAAGATGATTCTCCAGTAACCTTTGTAAAATAGCTCTCACGTGCTTTACATGATCTTCCATGCAATTGGAGAAAATCAATATGTCGTCGATATATACCACAGCCACACAATCCAGAAACTCCCGCAAGACGGCATTGACTAGATGCTGAAAGGCTGCTGGTGCATTGCTCAACCCGTATGGCATCACCTGGTATTCAAAAAGGCCATATTTAGTTCGAAAAGCCATTTTCCATTCGTCGCCATCGACCACTCTCACCAAATGATATGCTCCTCTTAGATCAAGCTTAGTATATACTTTTGCTCCTTTCACCTGATCCAACAACTGCGAAATTAATGGTAGAGGATACCGGTTCTTTATGGTCACCAGATTTAATGCTCTGTAGTCAATACAGGTACGCAGGGTTCCATCCTTTTTCGGTCGAAAGAAGAGTGGCGATGATACAGGGGACTGAGAAGGTCTAATAAATCCAATCTTCAGATATTCATCAAGGTATTCTTTGAGATAAACATTTTCCGCTTCAGTTAAGGCGTATATGCGACTACATGGTAAGATTGCTCCTGGTTCCAACTCAATTTTGCAGTCGTATTCACGATGTGGTGGAAGTTTCTCTGTGTTTTTTTTTTTTATCAAAGACATTTGCCAGGTCCTGATATTCTTTTGGAATTTCCTTTGACTCAATTATGCATATTTGAATGGTAAGTTGAGCTAATTCTGTAGCTGGGGAACCTTCTACCTTTTGGGTTAAAGTCGAAAAGCAGTTCGCTCTGCAGTGTTTGGAGGTCATCTCCACTGTTCTTCTCTCCCAGTCTATTGTCGGGTTGTGTTCGGTTAACCAAGGCAACCCCAAAATTAACTGAAATTGGGGGGCATCGATTAAATTGAATCGTATAAATTCACAATGGCCCTGTAATCCAATCAATTCCAGAGTCTCCATTTCCTCAGTAATGGGGCCTGAGGTAAGGTTGGTTCCGTCCACAGCTCTGACCATTTCACAATGCTTCTTCTTAACTGCATGTATTCCAGTTTCTTTAGCGTATTTCAAGTCGCAAAAATTGCCCGTGGCACCAGAGTCGATCATGACGGACACTCCTTTCACTTCTTTGGACCCAAAGCGTATGGTAAACGATACTATCAGATGCGGAGCAGCTGATTGCAGGGTGTTGACTAACTGCTGGGGTTCTTGAGTTGACTCTTCCTTAGTTCCCACCAGGGCAACTCCCTCTACTGGTGGGATCTGTCTTTTAACCCAAAGTTGGTCTTAGGTTTCTTGGAACAATCTTTCACGAAATGGCCGGAGGCACCACAATACATACACAGATTTTTAGATCGTCTCTTTTCTCATTCTTCCTTTGAAAGAGGGCCTCTGATAGACCCGAATTGCATCGGCTCTTCTCCAGAGGCTGTATCTGACTTATTCCCATCCGATTTGGCTCGATCTAATCGAGGAATGAATGGCCGAATTTCTTTTTTCTTTTCTGATCTCCTTTCAAAGAGACGATGGTCTATTTGAAGGACCAAATCTATTAGCTCTGAAATCTCCTGCGGTCTTTTTGGTATTTGGGCGAGGGCGTCTTTTAACTCGTCCTTTAAGCCGCGATAAAAAATGGCTGAACGCTTGCTCTCAGGCCAGTCGGTCTCTACAATTAGTTTGTTAAACTGAGCAATGTAGGCTACTAAGTCGCGATTTCCTTGTTTTAGATCCAGCAGTTCATTGTCGGTAGCTTGGTTAGCCGTTCTTCTGTCAAAAATCCGTAAGAACTCTTTTTTAAAAAGTTCTAAATTGTACAAGGCAGGGTCATCACGAGATATCAAGGGCATAGACCAAGCGGCAGCATCGCCGCTCATATAGGACAGCACGAAAGCAACCTTTGCCTGATCCTCCTTAAACACTACGGATCTACACAAAAAGTGAAAAGAGCACTGAGTAAGAAATATTTGAGCTTTATGCGGTTCTCCACTAAATCCCTCTGGATTGGCCAAAGGAACTACTGGTGCTATTGAATGTATCACCTGAGTAGCTACTTCTGCTGCTGAGCCTTGATTTATTTTTGCTCCTGGCAATTGTGAAGCACCGGCCAGAATTTCTTCCATTCTTTGTCTAATTTGCTGAGTTTCTTGCTGGGACCTCCTAACTTCTTCTCTCAAACTCCTATTCTCCTCAGCTGACTGAGTTAACTGATTTTGTAACCCTTCTAAAACACCCGCCAGAGCCTTAAGGTCTAATGCTCCCTCCATCTCGACTCAGGGGTGTATGTCTGGCACTTCAATCTGTCAGATTTCAGATTCAGACCACAGGAGTCGAAGATGATCCCAATGCCCCTCCGCCACAACCACCACCCGAAGAAGACTTCTGGGTCACAGCAAAAGCAGGGGGGAAAGGGGAATGGGAAAACAGAGAGACAGCCTACGCGTTGGAGAACTAGAGTCCTCGCTCGCCTCTGGTCAATGTGATTGGGATGTCTTCTTTAACTGCACCTGTGAAAGTAAATATACATTAAAAACACACTTATACTCTCTTATACCCTATTTAACTGTACTGGATTTCTTATTATATTTACCCCTTAGACCTAGGCTATTGCTGCTCTCTACACAGAGGGTGGCATGAAGTAATCACAGTGGCACCTGCATTGGATGACAAGAAAACATTACAACCAAACACTTCTCTCTGACACTACTTTTAATCTCCCTCAATTGTTGTATTTACCCTTCTGTTCCTATGCGAAATTCTCCTTTTGTAGTTGGGTAATCTGCAACTAGTTGTCTATAATAACTCCCGATGCTTTTCTCAACAATACTCTTTTTCTGTAGATACAGTTTTTATAGTCTCTTTCAGTTGTTCAATAGTTCTTCTGGTAAATACCAAATCAAATAGGACAAGGAAATTTTGTCTGTACCTTAATTTGTCAAGTTCTGGGCTAGACTCTGAGACTTCCTTGTACTGGCGACACGCTAGAGAATAACTGGTTACTTCATATTCAATGACAATGATGGTAAACAGCGTTTGCCTCAGCTAGTCTTCTTCTGACCGAAATCTCCCTCATTGCGCATGCGTTGTAACTCTCGCTGGCTGAAATTCCTCAAATACTAATCACTGGGTCGAAAAACGCTACATGCGTCTTCAAAATAGAACCTAATTTTTCCTCAGAAATCCTGTGCGATAAGGAGACGCTTACTCCTCGCACGATAACAGTTGAAGTGCGCAGTTCCTTCACGGAACATGCGCAATGGGCAATCTGTTGGTCGCGAGTCTATAAACACTAGACCGCAAACCTGAAATCGGGCGGTTCTCGCCAGAGCCGTCATTTCCCTGGTGTGAGTTTTTTATTATTCTCATGCAGTGCCTGAGAAATAGTTTTGATATCCTATGACGCTTAATCCAACGAGGGTATTTCATCAAGTTCTTCAAGCGCCGGCTCTTTGCCCTCTTTGCTCTCGTCCCTTATACAGTTGCCACAGTGGTCCTGACACGGTGTCAGGGAAGGGCAAGGAGAATAAGAAGAGGAAGACGCGGTTCAGTCCGCAAGAAAACAGGATCCTGATTACGGAGGTGATAGAACACCATCAACATCTGTTCGTCACCTCCACTGTGTCAATGGCAACAAAAAATGGAATATGGCAGTCCATCGTGGACAAGGTGAATGCAGTCGGTGTTAGGGACTGATACCGGTTACACGCTGTCTGACTCTATCGCGTGAACCAGGAAGTACGATATGCTACCGAACTACAGTTCCCGGCATGCTGCGCGAGTCACGTCTCACGTGACCATGGCACGACGCCGGAGGCAGGGTAAAGGGCGGCAGACGAACAGAGACGCTGCCGATTATACTGATTGCTTCCAGTTGCAGGCTTCTCCTACGGATTCATTACCCAGAAGGCGGTAAGAGTGCGGTTGCACATTTCCCCAGTATTGTTTTCTTGAGTGAGAGGCAGTGGGGTTCGTACCTCGCCACTCCTCCCTGCGTTCCTCCTCTGTTGGACGAGACCTGCTTTCCTCGATCTCTTGCAGGGGAGGTTTACCATTGGCAGGGAATACTTTTGCCCGAGATTTCTCCTCTGTTGGCCGGGACCGGCAAATAGCGGTTTCGTGCAGAGGAGGTTTTACAGACTTCCGGGGCATGATCGGCCCGCTATATTTCCCTGTTGGGAAAACCGGCCCGGTTTCATGAGGGGAAGTGTACTTTTGATGTGACTCTATTTCGTAGTATATTACTACCTGTTCAAATTCCCGCTCAGACATTACAAGGAAATTGTATAACGATCGGAAGGGACACGCAAGTATTTGGTGATCCTTTTCTTTATTGCCGAGTGTATGGTGATTCATTAACGTACTTGGGCTTACTAATTTTGGGCATTGTTCAAGACTGTTATTGTAACCTGGCCCGCCATTTGTATTTCACGATTGGTTGTTCTTTGTTCACTTGTTTCCCAGACGAGAGAGTTCACGAAGGGTGTGCAGTCCTCAGTTGTTGTGCATACATGGCAAAAACCTCATGCTTTCATTGGTAGGTGTTGCAAGGGGTTTCTTAACACGCTTAAAATAAGGTATCAAACGAGGCAGGAATTGTTTACAATGTATGTTCTCTTTTCCCATTAGTTACACGTCGGGGAATTTGCAACCACCCTGCTCTCTTCTGGCATCGCTCACTCACTTCTTTATTATTTCAGGTAGGGTGTGTGAGGCTTAACAGAATTGGAGTGTAGTGATGTTTCTTTTCAATACTGTTTAGGTTATTGTAGTATACTCCCTTATTGTGTTCCTGTGTCATCCTCAGATCTCCTCCCAGCTGTTCCTACCCTTTCCTTCCTCGCTGGATGATCCCAACAGTCTGTGTGTATCACATTCCAGACTTGGGTTTGTCGAGAGGTGGGCCCCCATTGAGCATCGACACAACTCCGAGGATTCTGGAAGGAGGAGCCTGACAGAATAATCGGCCCAAGTATCTATTTCCTCCTGGTTGTGTCGAGGCTAGAGATGGCCACCTTAGAGGATGTGATGGCTGCTCTAGTGTTAGTCCAAACCGAGCTTGCTGCCTCACGTCAGGAAACGGCGGAGTTACAGAACAAAGTAGACAGAATGCAGAGAAACCTGTTTGATGCGGGAGGTCCCTCACATCCAACGTCAGTAGTAGTTGAGGTGCTAGCACAGATACCATTAGCCCCCCCTGAGAGGTTTTACGGGGACATAAAGAAGGTGCAGGTTTTCATGACCCAAGTGCTGCTACACTTTACCTGCAAACTTAAGATGTTCGCAACCAACCAGGCCCGGGTTGCTTTCCTGATCTCCTATCTGGGTGGCGAGGCAGCGCAGTGGGCGGTTCCCATAGTAAGGAGAGATGATCCCTTGCTCTACGACTGGGATGAATTCAGAGCAGAATTTGAGAAAACATTCGATCGTCGGGCAGAGACCTTCTCCGCTGACAGGGATCTGCTAGAGCTTCGACAAGGCACCTCGGATTTGGTCAGTTACCTTAATAGTTTCCGAAGATTAGTAGCAGAGACCGACTGGCCGGAAGCCAAACAGTCGGCCATCTTCTATCAAGGACTTACGGAAGAGCTAAAGGATGTCCTCACCCAAATTGACCCCCAACCTCGCACCTGTGCCGCTCTCATTGAGCTCACTTTACGTCTCGATCACAGACTGAGGGAGCGGAAAGGAGACCACAAACGGAAGGAGAGACATGTGCCGCTGAACGATCATGTGTTTACTGCAGAAAAGACCCCGACGAAGGCAGAACCAATGGAGATCGGGGCGGTGAGAGCATCCTTAACGCTCAGCGAGAGAGACCACCGGCACAAACAGGGATTATGCCTGTATTGCGGGAAAAAAGGACATTTTCTTCATGATTGTCCGGTTAAGCCAAAATACGGCCGTTTTCGTACCGGACAACTGGCCACAGTAACTGCAGAAAAGGGGGCGGAAAACTACAACGCTTGAGGAAACACGAAGGGAAACCCTCAAGCGGATGTCCTATCCCTTCGGTTAATCTCTTCACCTTTTTGGAATCCGATCATTTCTTTATTTCCTTAAACTTGAATGTCGATCAGGAGCAAAAACAAATAAGGGCTATGGTGGATTCAGGGGCCACAGGATGTTTTATGGACAGGGATGAAGCAGGTCGGTTAGGGGTACAACTCGTCTGCAAACCAACCCCTGAAACGGTGTACGCTGTCGACGCAAGGAGCTAGAATCGGGACCCATTAGCCACAGCACTACGGAATATGAGGTCACCTTTGAAGGCTACCATCGTGAATGGCTATCATTCAATATCATTCAAGCCCCACAGTATGGAGTAATTCTAGGCCTCCCATGGTTGCAAAAACATGAACCTACCATTAACTGGGTGAATAAAACCTTGCAACTGAGATCCCCCTACTGCCAGAATCATTGTAATCAAGTACTCAATAGTCCATCTAAAGCATTGGCAGCCAGACATCATATCGCGACAGCAGCGGAAAAGAACGTGGTGTTACCCACATGTTATGAGGAATACACCAACGTATTCAGCGATACTCAGGCGGAGGTGCTCCCTCCGCATAGGGAGTACGACTGCCGGATTGACCTGGTCCCAGGAGCTGTAATTCCATGTGGACGACTGTATGCCCTTACCATACCCGAGAACGAATAACTTCGCACCTATCTGGATAAACATCTTGCGTTAGGATTCATTCGCCCTTCCAGATCTCCGGCGGCATCTCCACTCTTCTTTATCCCGAAAGCTAATGGGGATCTTAGGTGCTGCATTGACTTTCGAGCAATGAACGCCATAACGGTCAAGAACCAATACCCGCTTCCATTGATCCCTGTTATTTTGGAGCAGGTGAGAGCCGCGGGCATATATACAAAACTTGATCTAAGAGGGGCGTATCACCTGGTTCGGATGCGCCAAGGCGATGAATGGAAGACCGCCTTTAAGACACGGTATAGTCTTTTTGAATACCTGGTTATGCCCTTTGGGCTATGCAATGCCCCGGCGGCGTTTCAGTTTTTTCTCAACGAGGTCCTCAGGGAGTATTTGGACCACTTCGTCATGGTTTATATCGATGACATATTGATATATTCAGCAAACGAGGAGGAACATGTCATCCATGTGGGCCAAGTGCTGCAGGCTCTACGGATACATCGATTGTTTTGCAAAATCACTAAATGTGAATTCCACGTGACCTCTGTTGAATTCTTAGGGGTCATGCTTACTCCTTCTGGTCAAGTCATGGCGGAAAGGAAAGTCCAGGCAATAATCGAATGGCCACGTCCTCATAACGTAAAAGACATACAAAGCCTGCTAGGTTTTGCCAACTTCTACAGGAGGTTTATTCGACAATTTTCGGACTTGGTAGCACCTTTGACCCGTTTGACCAGGAAAAAGACGCCCTTCCTTTGGACAGAAGAAACCCAGAACGCATTTGATCTTCTGAAAAAAGCCTTCAAGTTGGCTCCGGTTCTCACGCATGCCAATCCCGGGTTGCCCTTTATTGTGGAGGCCGACGCGTCCGAAGTAGGAGTGGGAGCAGTGCTGTCTCAAAGGCATGAAATGACTGGTTATCTACATCCCATTGCGTTCATGTCCAGAAAGCTTAATCCAGCGGAACAAAATTATACGATAGCGGAGAAAGAACTCCTAGCTATAAGAGATGCGTTTCTGGAATGGAGACATTGGTTGATGGGGGCGGTCCACCAGGTGACGGTCTATTCAGACCATCGCAACCTTCAATTCATGCGAGCCGCACATCATCTCACCCCACGCCAGCTCCGTTGGATGTTATTCTTTGCTGAATACCATTTTATTGTCACCTTCCGACCTGGCGCAGACAACAAAAAGGCTGACGCCCTTACGAGGCAAGAAAACCCTACTCAACAGTCCCCCATTCTCGAAAGATCAATCATAGAATCTAGTAAGGTGTTGTGTGCTGTTCAGACGGATGACTTTCTTCAGAAGACCAGAAGAGGGGTACAGTCATTTACCTGGAGAAACTGGCTCAAATATCATCCGGAATGGCAAATGCGACATGGTCTCCCCATGAAAAGCCAGCAGGTGCTGGTTCCTACCCAAGAGCTACGCAAAACAGTGGTTGCTTGGTGTCATGGCCTCCCGTGCGCAGGACACATCGGAGGGAATAAGACTCTGGAGTAAGTGTTGAGACAATTCTGGTGGCCCACGGTCCGTCCAGACATTCTACGATGGGTTCAAGAATGTACCACATGCGCCCAGATGAAAACCGACCACAGACAACCCCAAGGGCTTCTCCAGCCAATGCCCACACCAGAGACGCCATGGGAAAGGTTCTCTGTGGACTTTATAGTCGGGTTGCCCAAGGATCAGGGTAACACAGCAATAGTGGTGGTCATCGACTATCTGTCCAAAATGGGACATTTTATAGCATGCAAACAAGCACCCTCGGCAGGTCAATTGGCACGCCTTCTATTAGCTAATATTGTCCGGCTACATGGCCTTCCCAAAGTCATAGGGGCCGATTCCGATCTCGGCCGGTAGGGCTCCGAATCGGAATCGGCTTTACCGGATCCGATTCGGAGCCCTGTTTCCCGACCGATTCGTACGTGCGTCCGGGCGAGCGAGTACGATGCGAAAACTCCGACCGACTCGTTCGCGAGACCCAACCGCACCGACCGACTCGTACACGAAAGCCGACCGCTCCGACCGACTCGCTCGGACACGCCTCGCACCGCGCAATGGAGACGTTCCCCGGCCGGGCAAGTACGATGCGCACCGCGAGCAGTCCGTCCAACTCGCGCCGTCTGGCTCGAAGGAGCAGTCGGAGCCGTACTTTGGGGGTCCGTGTCGGACCCCTCTGTACGCGTAGCTGCGCGAGTCGCACACAGGGGGGACCCATGGGTCCCCCCTACCTGTGCGTGTACGGCGCGAGTCGCTTCGCCGCGTACACGCTGTAGGGGCGCCCCTGTTCGCCTCACACCCATTGAGTCAATGGGAGCCTGCGTACGCGTTGTATGACAGGCTCCCATTGACTTCAATGGGAGTCCGACCGAATCGAGTCCGATAGCATATGTGCGTATCGTACTCGTTCGGTCGGGCTGCTAGGGTCTGATTCGGTCGGAAATCTCTCCGAGTCCGGCTCGGTCGGAGAGATTTCCGGCCCGAATCGGAATCGGCCCCATAGTCTCAGATAGAGGGGCCCAATTCACTGCTCTTTTCTGGAAGACTTGGGGGCCGATTCCGATTCGGGCCGGAAAACATACCGACTGACTCGGTACAGGAATGTTGTCCAACCGACACGTACCGGCGCTGCCCGACCCGCGTAGTACGATGAAATGCATGTGAATCACGACCGACTAGTACGGAACACAAGCCGAATGACCGAACCGCACGGAAAAAAGCTATCCGGCCGGGAAACTACACGAATCGAACCGACCGACACACACCAGGAATGAACCCGACAGAAACGTACCCGAGAACTCCGACCCACGCAGTACGAACCAATGCGTGTAAAACCAGACCAAGTCGCACGGAACCCAAGCCGTACGACCGACATGCATACAAAACCCAGCTGAAGCAACCCAATACTCCGCGACCGATGCGTAC
The DNA here is from genome assembly GCA_963921515.1 of Calotriton arnoldi. Taxonomy (NCBI): domain Eukaryota; kingdom Metazoa; phylum Chordata; class Amphibia; order Caudata; family Salamandridae; genus Calotriton; species Calotriton arnoldi. The sequence continues at coordinate 273,874 of CAWUFW010016609.1, read as the reverse complement.
GCCGCACATGAAACCCAGCAGGAACACAGCTTGAAAGACTCGGAGAAGCCCGCACGAGCCAACTGCAGCGTCCTACTCGGTCAGTAGAACGTCTCCTACATGCCTAAAAAACTCAAAGGAATTTTTTTTTTAAAAAGGGCCAAACAAGCAATGACAAAGTCAATAAATACAGGGGGGAAAAAACATGGAACAAGGACACACCCCCAACTCCACCCATATAAAGGCCACAAATCCCTACCATGATCCTTTGCAAATTCAACTGACCTGCCAGCACAGAACACCATCAGACAGCAACCACAGACACACTCACAACTCATCCATCACACAAGCCACACACCATTAGCACCTCACAAATAGCACCCTCACATACACCCAGCAAAACCGACACTCACCCACCCTCACTTGCACACTCACAGACACATCAATCCCCACCACCACCCATCACCATGCCCACAAAGAAGAATCCCAAGTTCCTAGACAGTGAATTGGAAGTCCTGGTAGATGAGATCCTCAGGGTAGAGCCATAGTTGTTTGGTACATTGGTCCAACAGACCCCCATGTCGCAGAAAACCAAGATGTGGGAGAGGATCGTCGACAGGGTGAACGCACAATCACCATGTTTGCGCACAAAGGAAGACATCCAGAACAGGTAGTATGATGTGCGCAGGAGGGTCAAGGACCTACTCAAGAAGGATTACGCCTTGAGTAATCGCACCGGCAGTGGCCCTCCTGCCAAACCAGTATACCTCAGGCCCTGGGAGGAGAAGGTGCGGGCCATCCTACCACCAGTGAGCGTATATGGACTATCAAACATCCCAGAGCCTGGTGAGTACACAACCAATACACACAATATTGTGTGACAATACACACACATCACTGTCAAGGGGATAGTCAAACCATGCACCCTTAGCAAATCCACAGCAACCAAAAGATAATCATCCCAAGATGTGTATGTTAGTCAGATAAACACAATTCATGCCATCTCATAGTGATATGTAACTGTGTCATGACATGTACAAACCTAACAACAAATAGAGCAAGGCAGTGGCACAAATCTAACCAACAAACACAGTCAGATATTTTGCCACCACTAGAACACCACCTCACAGGGAAGCTCACTGAAAGGAAGGAATTCTGTGTATGCTGGTGAAGTGAGTGTAGGCAATAGCATGATGGGAGTTGTAGTCACAGATATTGGTCACCCTCACAATTTGCCCATCAACACCACTCTGAACCATGCTCACATCACAGGGAGTGGCAAAGAACTGACAAGATGGCTGACACTGGGTACTGCTGTGGGGAGCACAAGGCCCTGCTGGGAACTGTGCACCAACCAACAGCAGGACACCACTGCCTAACATCCTCTAAGCCAACTTGCACTCCCTGCAACGAAGCACGTTCCATGGTGGGATATCTGGCTGGGTGGGAAGGAGGACTGACAGCTCTGACCATAGTTACCAGCAGCTTTTCTCACACACCCCCTTAACACAAACTCCACACAACTCACCTGGGAGAATGCAATGCCTCACACTCTAATTAAATATCCCACAAAGAACAACCACACTGGGTTATGCTGTGTGAAGCACAGGGACACTTTTGGGACTTGTAGCCAAACAAACGCCAGGACAACACTGTCAGCCATCCTGTCAGCACAGGCACACTACCCCACAGGGAAGCAGAGTCAAAAGGAAAGAAGTATGGGCATGCTGGGAAGGGGGTGTAGGCAATAGCATGATGGGAGTGGTAGTCACAGCTCAACATCCCCCACCCACATGGCCCAGCAAGCTCACACTGAAGCATGCACACCTCACAGGGAGTGAAAAGCCACTTCTAAGATGTCTGACAATGGTGCTCTGTTGTGGGAGTACCAGGCCCTGCTGGGAACTGGGCACCAACCAAGAGCAGGACACCACTGACTGACATCCTGAGAGTCAACCTGCACCCACTGCAAGGGTGGCATGCTTCATGGTGGGATAACTGGGCTGGGGGAGAGGGAGATCCGGATGTCAACCAAATACCACCAATGCTGGTCATGCACACACCTCAACATCCACATTGAAATGCATCAGGTTGGCAGGACAATGAGCCACACCAATATCAACCTCTGACTGTGACAACTTAGGACAATGCAATGTACAGGGCCGCATCCAGAGGTACAGTCACAACTGTCATGTTTTTGAACCATTGATGCCTGTAGAAACATAACATACATTGTGTGTCTCTTCCAAAAATAGGTGATGATGGGGACACAGCAGCAGATGAGGAGGAGTCCCTGTCCCAGGCTCCGGGGGACCCTGAGCTCTCTGGTGTGGAACAGCCTCTGCCCTCATCGGATGGCGAAGACCAACCTGGCACCTCCGGTGTGAGTCATCATGCAGCACCAGCAGGACCACCATCTGCACCCCCTGCACCCATTCCTCCAACATCTGCCAACACACAGACCACCCCCGCCGACACGGACAGACCAAGGACACTGAATGACAACAGCACAGGGACCACAGCCCACAGTGAAGCAACGGACAACAACCCCAGTACCAACCCCCAAGGGGGCCTAGGGTCACCTGTGCGTGCCACCGCAGCTCCCGCATGTGTGGCCAGGGGTGGTGGGAGGGGTGGCAGGCAGAGGTCGCTGTTTGCAGAGGGGTCTGGACTGCATGATGACCCACAACTGGCACGCATTGCTGATGCGTACCAGAATAGCACCGGAGAGGTCAGCCAGGTAGTGGGGATCCTCAAGGACATTCAACAGCAGCAGGCTGCCCATCATGCCCGCTTGGACTCCCACATGTCCCGTGTGGAGACACACATGTCCTGTGTGGAGACACACATGTCTGGCATGGAGTCCAAGTGGGACACATTGGAAGAACTGACAGCGGTGCAGAGGGACATATTGACATGCCTCCGCCAGATTAGCACCAACATGTCCACACCTCCTGTGTGCCCACAACATCTGGTGCCGCAACAACAGCAACTGCCACAGGGAGGGAGGATGACTCTGGTGGAGAGTCCTCTGCACCGCAGCGGCCTGCATGTGAGGGTCCCCCAGAAAGAAGAGGGGTCGTCCGAGGAAGGACAACTGAGAGGCCGATGGCCATGTACATCCCCCAGGAACCCAACACCTGTTCTGGAAATTCTCCTTTGTGTGCAAACTGTTCACCCTGTCGAATGCAACCCAACTCTCCCACATGACATGGGGAGTTTAATTTGGACTAATGTATCAGATGACTGTGGACTTTACTCAGGACATTTCTGCTACCAACACTTCCAACTCATCTGGGAACTTTGGATTCCAATACCAATGTACAGCACCCACCATCCTGTGCACTATCCTCACACATGTATGTAAATAAACTCACTAATACACCATACTTGCCTCTGTTGTGATTCCATCGTTGTTTTTGTCATGGAGATGATGATCTGCTAAATGACACTGTGCATGCTAACTGCCACAGCAAGTTCAACACCGTCATGTGAGTCATGGCGACGTGACACATATGAGGGAGACACACCACTAGGGCTACACAACACATAGACACCAGGGCCATCTGACTCATCGCCTACACTGATGTTGCCAGGAAATACAGTGGAATGCACAGACACCACACCTATTCAGAGTCTGTGTTAACTAGCCCACAGGTGCAGTAAGCAAATGTCAGTCAGATGTGTGACCACAGACAACGCACATCCCAAAGTGAAGCACAGGTTTATTACACATTTGTAACATGTTGTTTCCACTACAAATGCAAGATAATCCCACGTGGCAGTGGCCACACAGTCAACAAGTGTAGAAGAAATAAAGTCCATGGGTGTGTGGCACATCACCTGTAGGGAAACGACTGCTTCCACCCTGAAAGCTGAATCATGGTGTTGGGGGATCCGAGTTGACCAAACAACTCTGAAAGTACCCTGTGAAGGACAGACATGACACACAGTCAAAAGCACTGAAGAACAGGACAGATCTGCAATACTCATGCCCAATACATGTCACAAGATACCTACACAAAACCAAGTTAGCATGTCAACACTGTTGGGGAGTACAGACTACCTGTAAGGACACATTGCTGCACGCATCCAGTCAAGTAGCACATGGCCACACTCAAACAGCACCAGAACACCACCCACACATATCATGCAAACTCACATCATTGACATGACATCTCTGGATACTCACATTCAGCTGAAAAAGTTGGTGATGAGCTGTGTGCGGACATCACCCTCATCATCATCATCATCACTGGCATCGTGGCCCAGGCCAGGATCCTCCACAGGTGGCGGATGTTGGTCATCATCATCCAGGATGAGAGGCAACTCCTTCCGCACTGCCAGGTTGTGTAGCATGCAGCAGACGATGACAATCTTGCACACCTTTGCTGGGCCATATGGGAGGGCCCCTCCTGTCTTGTCTAGGCAGCGGAAGCGGCTCTTCAGGAGACCAAATGTCCGCTCGATCACTCTCCTGGTCCGACCATGTGCCTCATTGTAGCGCATCTGGGCTGGTGTCACAGGGTTCCTGAGGGGTGTCAGCAACCACGGCATGTTGGGGTATCCGGAGTCACCTACACACAGACAATTGCACATTAGCTGAGTTGGAAAAGAGGGCGGAATACAACATTGCAGAACACACACAATGGTACAAAGTCAGTACACACCGACAAGCCAGGCACGCTGGTTCTGCATCTGTGACATCATCCTCGGGATGCGACTACTCCTCATCACGTAGGCATCGTGTGCCGAACCGGGGAAACGGGCACACACATGTGAGATGCTCATATCTGCAAGACATACCACCAGAGCATTGATCGAATGGTAATGTTTCCTGTTCCTGTATGCCTGCTCATGTGCCTGTGGTGGTACCAAAGCCACATGTGTCCCATCAATGGAGCCAATGACATGTGGCATCCTCCCCAGGGCATAGAAGTCACTCTTGACGTCAGTGAGTTGTTGACGTTTAGGGAAATAGATGTACTGGTTCAGGTATCTCAACATTGCCTCCAAAACATCGCGTAGCACACGGCTGAACATGGTCTGTGACATCCCACCAGCAGACACCACAGTGTGTTGAAAGGTACTGGTGGCAAAGAAGTGTAGGGCTGCCATCACCTTCACCTTGGGGGTCAGCACTGTAGGGTATGGCCGGCCAGGTTGCAAATGTGGGGCCAACCGCACCGCCAATTCCTCAATCTGCGCCCTGTTGAAGCGTTACCGTCGGATGCAGTCACGTTCAACCATCGTTGCAAGGTCAGGGAATGGTCTATGGACAGCTGGTGCCCTGCAGTGCATAGGTGAAGAAAGAAAGATTGTCAGTCACCCCACATATGTGGCATAGACCATACTCAATATCATATGATACATCATTACGAGACACAAGTACCTGATGTGTGTGCCGTTCTGTATGGACATATATGGCACCTACATGGCCAACATCTAACATCACAGTTCAACATGTGTTGACAACAAGTTCCAGGTTGTGCTATGGGAAATCATTAGGCTGTGTCACAGTACCCATGTACTGCTGTCACGTTCCAAACACACACCACAGTGACATGTGAGGACAGATGTGCCACAGGCATCACAGCTCATTGACAGGTAGATTCCCAGGGACCCTGTATTGCCACATGGACACTGGCATGACATGGCGTATCATGTACACGTCAGCAAAACAACCATGACTCCCACAGGTAGTGGCCCCTGTTGCCTATGCAGGACAGACATGGCCGTCTGTGACACACACACGCACAACATCAAAGTCCATGCACAAACAACGTGGATGTGGAGACTGTCTCCCATTGTGCACATGGAATCAGAGACATCGGAAACACAACATGCACACAGACTGTGGAGGGCCATCACTATTGTTGCAATGGGTCACCCTGTGACGTACATACCTTCCCACATGTGACTCAGGGGGTATGTGACATGACATACACATACACAACCTGGAAATGTGTCCATGCCACATGCTCTGAAATGAACAGTTGCACACCACAGTGGTCATGTGCACAACACACAAAGGATTCTTTCCCCATGAACACGTGCACAGCCTGGGAGTGGCTGCCCCCAAGTGCCACCCAAAAAACCACATGTTGACCCCCATACACAGAAAAGGTAATGCAGCCTTACATGCCTTAGGATACAGTGTGGTCAGGCTGTGGTGTTGTAGGTGTGCCCCTGAGTCCCTGGCAAGTAAATGTGGCTGGCATACATTCACCATGGTGACATATGCGAGTGACTTGTACAGGGACGTGTCGTACAGCAATGGACCGATCCGTGCGCATGCATTGGCCATTGCATATGAGGTGAACGGATACGCGTTGTACAGCAATGGACCGATCGGTGCGCACGCATTGGCCATTGCATATGATGTGGACGGATGCGTGTTGTACAGCAATGGACCGATCGGTGCGCACGCATTGGACATTGCATATGATGTGAACAGATACGCGTTGTACAGCAATGGACCGATCAGTGCGCACGCATTGGCCATTGCATATGATGTGGACGGATGCGTGTTGTACAGCAATGGACCGATCGGTGCGCACGCATTGGACATTGCATATGATGTGAACGGATACGTGTTGTACAGCGAATGGACCGATCGGTGCGCACGCATTGGCCATTGCATATGATGTGGACGGATGTGTGTTGTCATCCGAAATTCGCGTTGTACAGCAATGGACCGATCGGTGCGCACGCATTGGCCATTGCATATGATGTGAACGGATACGCGTTGTACAGCAATGGACCGATCGGTGCGCACGCATTGGACATTGCATATGATGTGAATGGATATGCGTTGTACAGCAATGGACCGATCGGTGCGCACGCATTGGACATTGCATATGATGTGAACGGATACGCGTTGTACAGCAATGGACTGATCGGTGCGCACACATTGGCCATTGCATTTGATGTGAACGGATACGCGTTGTACAGCAATGGACCGATCGGTGCGCACGAATTGGCCATTGCATATGATGTGGAGGGATGCGTGTTGTCATCTGAAATACGCGTTGTACAGCAATGGACCGATCGGTGCGCACGCATTGGACATTGCATATGATGTTAACGGATACGCGTTGTACAGCAATGGACCGATCGGTGCGCACGCATTGGTAATTGCATATGATGTGAACGGATACGCGTTGTACAGCAATGGACCGATCGGTGCGCACGCATTGGCCATTGCATATGATGTGGACGGATGCGTGTAGTCATCCGAAATACACGTTGTACAGCAATGGACCGATCGGTGCGCACGCATTGGCCATTGCATATGATGTGAACGGATACGCGTTGTACAGCAATGGACCGATCGGTGCGCACGCATTGGACATTGCATATGATGTGAACGGATACGCGTTGTACAGCAATGGACCGATCGGTGCGCACGCATTGGACATTGCATATGATGTGAACGGATACGGGTTGTACAGCAATGGACCGATCGGTGCGCACACATTGGCCATTGCATTTGATGTGAACGGATATGCGTTGTACAGCAATGGACCGATCGGTGCGCACGAATTGGCCATTGCATATGATGTGGAGGGATGCGTGTTGTCATCCGAAATACGCGTTGTACAGCAATTGACCGATCGGTGCGCACGCATTGGACATTGCATATGATGTTAACGGATACGCGTTGTACAGCAATGGACCGATCGGTGCGCACGCATTGGCCATTGCATATGATGTGAACGGATACGCGTTGTACAGCAATGGACCGATCGGTGCGCACGCATTGGCCATTGCATATGATGTGGACGGATGCGTGTTGTCATCCGAAATACGCGTTGTACAGCAATGGACCGATCGGTGCGCACGCATTGGACATTGCATATGATGTGAACGGATACACGTTGTACAGCAATGGACCGATCGGTGCGCACGCATTGGACATTGCATATGATGTGAACGGATACGCGTTGAACAGCAATGGACCGATCGGTGCGCACGCATTGGACATTGCATATGATGTGAACGGATACGCGTTGTACAGCAATGGACCGATCGGTGCGCACGCATTGGCCATTGCATATGATGTGGACTGATGCGTGTTGTTTTTCGAAATACGCGTTGTACAGCAATGGACCGATCGGTGCGCACGCATTGTCTATGACCTGACATGGTAACGGACGCGTTTTCGAAGCTTGTACGAGTCGGATGCAGTGAATTCAGTTGGCCAGCCACAACAATGTTGCAAATTCATGGGTGTCATGAAGTTAAACTTTTGAAGGATGCTGTGGGCGTATATAAGTGGTGCAATTCCATGGATTGGCCAGATTCAGAAGATGCAAACGACTTGGACCTATCACTTTGGACACATGGGACAGTTTCTGTCTCTGCAGCACACATATAATGCTGGCTGTTCCCCTGAGAGCTCACTTGCCTGCACTACATGCTCCAGGACGACATCTGCCACCACCACTGATGCTGTCTCTGCATCCTCTGGCTACTGCTATGGCACGTACTGTGTATAGAGCCCCAGCCTTCAGCACTGAGGAGAACCAGGCCCTGCTGGACAGCCTCCTTCCACAGTACAGCAAGCTGTATGGGAAACCAGGGGAGCAGGTGAGTGTGCTGTCCACTGCCTTACTAATTGTGCATGTTGTCTGACTAGCAAGACGTACAGTGTGTACACCAGTGGGTAGCATGCTCACTGAGTAGTTGTCACCCCCCAAAGTGTGTAGTCACATGCACTGAACAGGTATAGTGCAGTAACAGTGCATTCCAACAAGGTTTGACTTCCCAGGCAATGATACCATGTAGTAACTGCTGGCAAACTGTTCATAGCCATAGTTGCACTACCTGTGTAGATCATATGCCCCTGTGATTGAGACATGTATATCCAACTGTGTGATGCACGGAAATGTTGCATGTGTAGTAATGGCCTTTTCACTATGTCATCCTCACAGGTTGATGCCCACCAGAAGCAGGAGATCTGGCTGACCATCGTCCGGGCAGTACGATCTGTGGGGGTCTACAGGCGCAGGATCCGCAACTGCCAGAAGAGGTGGCAGGACCTTCGGGGCTGGACACGGAGGATCGCAAGGGTCCAGCTGAAGCTGTCGCCTCCTCACAGGAGGGGCAGACACCGGACCCTGACCCCCCACATGCTCCGGATCCTGGCGGTGGTCTTCTCTGACCTGGATGGGCAGCTGAAGGCCAGACAGCAGCAAGGAGGGGGTAAGTGCTAGCCTCAACTGTGTACTATGACTGACATGATCTATGCACTCCTTTAGCCTGGTTCCACTTCCACAGTACAACTGTCACGTCATCCTGGACTCATGTCCCTCACTTGTGTCATGCCCCCTCCTCAAATGATACACAGGTGTGGCCCTTACAGTCTGTGACTTAGGTCACTTGGGTACTGTGTACTTGCAGTTACCTGTGGTTCAAGTTGGGGACAGCATCAGTTACAGGAACTTTGTGGTGGGCTGCATGGGTGGTACAATTGCTCACATTGCCTGTGATCTGACATGTACTCTGGGCATGGCTTTAATATGTGTTCCAATTGCTGCTCTGACTCACCACATGTCTGGGGTATGTGCCACACACCCATGCTGCTGCAGAGACCAAGGTACGGGCCTCAGAAGTATGTACATCATGTGTGTGACACTTGCATAGCCACCTGCCTAGTGTTCAGGGTAATACCATGTTGCACATGGACCAGGACTGTAATGCCTACTCCGTACATCGAAGGCACTCTGTTCTCCCACTCCCGTGTGTCAGCATACATATTGGGCATTGTGAAGAGTGCACTCAGGTGTGTGCCTCTGTGTCACCGTGGTGTGGCCTTGCTATTTGGACTCCTGGAGTGTTTAACAATTTGGGGTGGCTAGCCATCTGAGTTATGACTATGGGATCTGCACATAGGTCAATGCATAGGTCTCTGATCCCTTGACTGTGCACAATGTTGTATGAAACATTGAGGTGCAGGCAGCTTTGGTTCATTCTCATCAGACAGTGAAGTGCTCATGTATATGGATTTGTGTTTGCAGTCACTCAAATGTCTCATTTGATTGACGTGGGATCATCTCAGTCCTCATGATGTGGGTGGCCAGGGGTGCACATGTGCACCTGTCAGCTACAGGGCTTACATTTCTAAAACTCCCCTTATTGTGACACAGTGCAGACTGGTGTTGTGTGTATGCACTGCCCCTGTGACAGGAGACAGTTATGACTGAATTGCCAGACAGGCCTGTGCCATGACATTCCAATCGCAAAGGGTGATCCAGCAGTGGTGTGATATGTCCTGCATGCACACCATTGTTGCATTGTCTATCAGGACATGAGGACATCATTGTGTCTGGTGATGGAAGCAAAACCCGCATATCAACAGAGACTTTTCCCATCACTTTTCCTGACACATGTACTGAGTCAGTGGCAGGAGATGGCATGTGTTTGGAGTGACACATTTCCATATATACTCTTGGATGTCCAACAACTGTGTATGTGGTGAATGTGTGCACATATGATTAGTCGCATACAACAGGCAGCAGACAGATGGGTGCATGGACAGGTAGGATATGTGTGGCATGACTGACTGTCAGGCAGACAATGGGCTTCTTCAAATCAGTGTCAGCACTAATTGCAATGTCTAGCAAATGATGGCAGGGCTTGCTCTGTGATGTGCTGTACTTACTGTGGTGTGTGTGGTCAGTACAGGTGACTAATGTTGCTCTGTTTATCCTGATTGTTTGCAGATACATCCATGGCCACAGAAGGAGACAGCTCCACGGACCAAGAGGAGCGGCAGAGCCAGACTGGGTCCACTGCAGGGGAGAGCAAGGGACCCAGTGGCACGGAGGGTGAGGGGAGCCACACTGAGGAGACCTCAGCTACGACCACCTCGGCTGGGGAAAACAGCACTTCCAGTGAGGACTCCCTTGTGGAGGCAGGTGTCAGCAGACCAGAGGCAACGGCAAGCAAGTCTGTCCCCGCCACCACCACCATCTCCACCCTCCCATCTGCTCCCATCCCACATGTCCGTGGAGGCTCCCGTGTAGGGGAGCATGTCTCCTTCATGCCAGGCACCGCACCCCTGCCTCTGTCCCCCCTGCTGCCCTGAGTGTGGAGTCTGTGGACTTACTTAAGCAGATCCATGTAGGGTAGACATCAATGCTGAGTGTCCTCCATGCACACACGGGTCTTTTGACACAACTGGTGTCATTCATGGAGGGCATGTCATCTCGCATGTCTGCCCTACATCAGACCAATCAGTCCATGGCCTCCTCACTGACGGCAGTAGTGTCCCTCCTGCAACAGTCCCTCACCCCTCCTACCTCTGCCCCATCCACAATACCCAGCACCCTACCTGTCCCAAGCACACACACACCGGCACCGGCATGCACCAGCACAGACACAAGCAGCACACAGACACACACGCCAAAATCCAGAAGCACACGCATGCACAGTCAGGGGACTGATACCTCACTCACAGGGGATGGGGCCCAGACACACACACACGCATCCACGAGCACTGCGCAATCCTCAGATACCTCTCCCTCCAAAAGCCCTTCCCTTGCCTCACCTGCAACCCCCCCTCCCAGAAGCTCTTCCTCTGTGAGCTTGGCCTCTTTCCCACAGATACACCTGACATGAAGTCCAGGTGGAAGAGGCGACCACCACACACAGAGGGAGTGCCCCTCACACCCGGACACCCTCCCCAGGGACAGGCAGACAGAGGACCCTATTCGAAAGTCCCCCGGACCAGGAAGGGCAAGACCCCACCACCACCACCACGCAGCTCCACCACACAGTCTCTCTCCTCCATCCCCCAGGCCACCACTGCACAGGTTCCACCGCCACACCCTGCCCCAGGTTCCCCCACACACCGATACCGCATCCCCAAACTGCTTAGGCCCTCCCCCTACCACTTGCTCTTCCACCCCCAAACCAGACGCTCTGCCTGTTTGTGCCACTGGTGTGGAGACCGGGTCCCCCCTCTGTCCTGCCCACCTCATCTGCCCCCCCTTCCACTCCCTTGGAGTTATGCACTGCAGTGGAGTCCACAACCAACCCGTCTGACTCGGGCACTGCAGTGGGGACCCAGTCCACTCCATCTGACCGGCCCACTGCCGTGGTTGCAGCACCCACAACATCTGAGTTGTGCCCTACAGTGGTGCCGGCCCCCACTGAGTCAGACACCTCCACTGCAGTTGCTGGTGACACTCCTGCACCCACCACCCCTTCACTGCCTCCTTCTGGCATCCCCTGATCCTGTCCCTGCGGTGCCTGGCCTGCCCCTTGTATGCCCCTCCGAAGGGGATGTCCCCTGTCCGTACCAGTGCAGGCAAGCAATGGCTGACAAGTTGTCACGTATCCCCCTGTTGGGACTGTGTATTTGGACTGGCCATTGGCCTTAGTTTCTTTTGGACTTCAAATTTTAATTTAACATTTGCTGAATAAAGCCTCTTTTTGTTTAATTGTGGTTTTTCTTTGGATGTACATGATGTAGATGAGTATCATCATGCATTTGCAGTTGTAATAGTGTTCAGATCAGGAAAATGAAGTGTTGCTGTGATGGACTCCATGTGGTCCATGGGATATGTGTCCTAATGTAGTCTGGATCTATAGCATCCTTTGCTGCAGTCTGAGGGTGTAATGTTCAGCATTTGACACATGGATGTACGTTTTGCATTTGTAAATTAACATCTTTGGCTTACACTGATGCACATCTGGTGGGCTTACCACTGTTCAATGTTTCTATTTCCCTGACTGTGTGCCCATCTCCACTGGACATGCAGTTTAGCACATCAATGTTGAAGGACTCATCTGTGTATACAGTGCAACTTGCTTGACACGTGTTTAGGGTGTATGCAGATGACTGACGTGACACTCCCATACCCAGGCTGATGTGAGCAGAGCCTTCAGTGTGTTGTAGTTGTTGACTCACTGACCGAGTGTTCTGCTGACATGTTTGAGTCGTGCACAGACAAGGTTTGGCACAGCGGACCTTCCACAGGAGTGGAGTGCCCTCATGGCAGTGTGTAATCCTGTGACATTGCCTGGGCCCATGTTGTGTGTTGTGTGAGCATGTCTGTGTGTGTTCCCTTCCCTTTTCCTACACAGGCTGTGTCCCTAGGGATGTTCCTGTTTGTGATGCTTGCTGAGTTGTCCTGTGTTCATCCAGCATCTTGGACCTGGTTTCTCCAGGATGTGGGTGCATGGCAAACTAATGTTCATGAGGTTGTCATCCCTAGTTGTCTTTGTTGTCAGGGCTGGGGATGTGGGCAAACGCAGATGGGACACAGTCAGGATTCCCCTTGGCACTTGTTGGTTACACAAGTCATGTAATTTACAGTTTGTGGTAGCTTTCAGTGATTGTGACACGTTGTGTGTGTGACTGCTGCCACTCCTCAGGGTCAGAGCTGCAATGTTGGAAGTTGTCTATGTGTGATCTTTGTGTGTCACCTTGGCTTCTTCATTGGTGTGTGACTGTGGCCGGGATCCCATTGATAGGGGTGGATTTCACGTCATGCCCATGTATGGCGTACTGTGCAGTGTGTCAGACATTCACGAGTCTTGTTGACTGGCCATGTGTGATGGGTTTCTGCACCTTAGTTCCCACCACCCCCTGGGATTGTCATGGGTGCATGTGCAATGTCACCAGTCCATGTGAGCTTCACAGCTGCACATTGGTGGAGATCAAGGTGTGTGGTGTTGAGTGTGTGCAAATGTGAGTTGTTGCACGGCTAGACCCCTACCTCCATATTGGCCTTGGCTGACAGGCCATGCTGATTGATTTGTGCTTGTGTAGGTGTGATGGTAGTTAGTTGCTCAGGACACATGGCTGTGGTTCACTGTGTGAACGACATCTACCTTTGTCATCACAGTGGGATTATCATGCAGGCTAGTGTCACCACAATGTGGTGTCCCTGGGAGTAGTGCTGTGGTGGGTCTGTCTCTTGCTGTGTTAGTTGCTGTTCCTACAAGCTTGTGTGACATATGTAATTTGGGGTCCCTCTCATCTAACAATGCCTGATTGCCCACATAGGGGAATCCGATCCATGAGTTACTTTTGTGTGGCACTGTATACACATCTGTGTAATTGGGATTCAGGCCTCCTCATGTGTTGTGTGGTTGCCTGGGGACACTGGCACACCCCCCCCATCACCTGTTGTGTTTGATATGCAGTGTGAGGCTGCCTGTTTGTGTTTGTGCATCTGCACCACTGCATTGGCATATCTTTAGTGTGCCATTGGCTGTATGTTGTTTGGTGGATTTCCCCTGCTGTCCCTGGGACTCCTAGGTCATCAGTCAGCACAATAATCATGGTTTGAATGTCCCATTGCTGCCATGGTATGGTATTTGTTCACCTCACATCTACAGTCTCCACAGGATATCTACATTTGTGTGTCCATTGGTGCAGATACGTGGGTCTGCATTATGATGGTCACTTCTGTCATTGTGTAATTGATAAATGTTGACAATGTCAGCCCCCATGGGTGATGTTTGTCTGCACATGGCCAAAGGTATGTCTTATTTGCACTGCACTGTTTGCCTCACCCAATCTATGTTGCTATGGGACACAAGCACTACTTTGCCACTGATGTGTTTGTTGTTGTGTGACCAGGAATCATCCATGCTGTTTGGCAGTTGCAGCTTTTTCCATGACAACACTTACCATTTGGTCACTGTGATGATGGGGGTTTAGACCCCATTGCCACAATGTTCAAAATGTGCTTCATCTATGGATCCCACACTTACATTTTGGTCACTGTGATGATGGGCGTTTACACCCCATTGCCACAATGTTCAAAATGTGCTTCAGCTATGGATCCCACACTTACATTTTGGTCACTGCGATGATGGGTGTTTACACCCTATTGCCACAATGTTCAAAATGTGCTTCAGCTATGGATCCCACACTTACATTTTGGTCACTGTGATGATGGGGGTTTAGACTCCATTGCCACAATGTTCAAAATGTGCTTCAACTATGGGCCCACACTTACCTTTTGGTCACTGTGATGATGGGGGTTTAGACCCCATTGCCACAATGTTCAATTGGGCTTCAGCTATGGACACCACACTTACATTTTGGTCACTGTGATGATGGGGGTTTATACCCCATTGCCACAGTGGTCATGGTCTGCTTGCATTGTGGATGCCACACACATTTATGTGTGACACATGTGATAGGGGGTCACATTGTATGTTCATTGTCATGTTCAGTGTTGTAGGCATTTGACACAGACTACACACGCTTGTCATGATGTTGGGGTGATGTCTTTTTCTGACATTCCTTATGTTGGAGTATGCTGGTTGTGTCATGCATTACCCGTCCTATGAGTGGGGATGGTAGTGGTGGTAGGCATCCAGGCCCCCCTGAGTAGGGGTGGTGGTAGTGGTAGGCATCCAATCCCCCTATGAGTGGGGATGGTAGTAGTGACAATCATCCAGGCCCCCATGAGTAGGGGTGGTGGTAGTGGTAGGCATCCAATCCCCCTATGAGTGGGGATGGTAGTAGTGACAGACATCCAGGCCCCCATGAGTAGGGGTGGTGGTAGTGGTAGGCATCCAGTCCCCCCTTAGTAGGGGTGGTGGTAGTGGTAGGCATCAAATCCCCCAAGAGTGGGGATGGTACTAGTGACAGGCATCCAGGCCCCCATGAGTAGGGCTGGTGGTAGTGGTAGGCATCCAGGCCCCCTGAGTAGGGGTGGTGGTAGTGGTAGGCATCCAATCCCCCTATGAGTGAGGATGGTAGTAGTGACAGGCATCCAGGCACACATGAGTAGGGGTGGTGGTAGTGGTAGGCATCCATCCCCCTATGAGTGGGGATGGTAGTAGTGACAGGCATCCAGGCGCCCCTGAGTAGGGGTGGTGGTAGTGGTGGGCATCCATCACCCTATGAGTGGGGATGGTAGTAGTGACAGGCATCCAGGCCCCCATGAGTAGGGGTGGTGGTAGTGGGAGGCATCCATCCCCCTATGAGTGGGGATGGTAGTAGTGACAGGCATCCAGGCCCCCATGAGTAGGGGTGGTGGTAGTGGTAGGCATCCAGGCCCCCCTTAGTAGGGGTGGTGGTAGTGGTAGGCATCCAATCCCACTATGAGTGGGGATGGTAGTAGTGACAGGCATCCAGGCCCCCATGAGTAGGGGTGGTGGTAGTGGTAGGCATCCAGGCCCCCATGAGTAGGGGTGGTGGTAGTGGTAGGCATCCATCCACCTATGAGTGGGGATGGTAGTAGTGACAGGCATCCAGGCCCCCCTGAGTAGGGGTGATGGTAGTGGTAGGCATCCAGCCCCCTATGGGTGTCTTTGGCATTGGTGGTAGCCATCCCGCCCCTATGGTTCTGCTGCTGCTAGTGTATGTCATTTCTGCATCCCTATGTGTGTGTGACATATGTTGGGTACGTGTCGTTTCTTTGTGTAGTGGGTGTTTGACTTACTGTCTTCGACGTACGCGTCCGTACCGGTCCCGGTAATAGATGTAGAGTATTGGTAGGACCCGCGCGATGGGATTCATGGTTGGGTCGTCTCGTTCGGGTTTCTCGTGGCTTCGACTCGTACTCGTACTCGTCGCTGGCTTGTTCGTCTCGTCGCCGTGGATCGTCTTGTGGCGCGAATCGGAGCTTATGTACAGCTCTCCCGGATGCTCTGACGTGCCGGACGTAGCGACGGGTTCGGCGCGTACGGAAGGCGCATCGTACTAGTCCGGCCGGAAGGTGCTGTGTATTTGCTTCCGTGTGACTCGATTCGGCGTTTACGGATCCGGCTCGGGCGGGGAACAGGAGCTGGAATGGGTAAGTACGGCTCGCTCGGAATCTGTGCTGTTATGCGCATCGTACTTGCTCGTTCGGACGACTGTTCGAATCGGTCGGGAAACACGCATTCGGCTTGGTTTTTTTCCGGACGAATAGTGTTAGGTGCGCTTCCGGCTGAGATCGGAATCGACCCCTTGGTGTTCTGAATTACGGATTGCCTCTTCCCTTTCCACGAGCTTCCACCCTCAGACAGACGGCCAAACAGAGAGGCTTAACCAAACTCTTAAGCAATACCTCAGGTGCTATGTTGACAACAATACAGAGGCATGGGTGGAATGGTTGTGGGTAGCAGAGATAGCGTACAACAGCGCCAAACACTCTTCCACACAACACACTCCTTTATTCAGTAACTACCGGTTTCACCCTCGGTTTCTCCCTTTGATTCTTCCTGGTAACAATAACAAACTTCCCGACTTATGTGAGAGACTATCACACATTCGCAAGACCTTGCTTGCAACACGTACAAACCTGCTCCAGGCTAAGAAAACATATAAAACCCAAGCAGACAAACATCGTAGACCTGGTCCTGTGTATAAGAAAGGAGATAGGGTTTGGTTGTCAACGAAACACATTCGGTTCAAGAAACACAGTGTGTTTAACCCCAAGTTCATAGGTCCATATCGTGTGATCAGACACATCAATCCTGTAGCCGTGAAATTGCACTTGTCGGCTCATTTTCGAATACACCCAGTTTTCCATGTGTCACTGTTGAAGCCTTCTCACTGTCCGGTAAGGAAAAAGCCTGAGCCCATATGGATTCATCAGGATCAGGAGTATGAGGTCAGGGGGATCCTGGACACCAAAAGGGTGCGTGGGAAACTATGGTATTTACTTGCATGGAAAGGTTATGGGCCAGAGGAGAACACCTGGGAGCCTGCCGGGGCGGTGCATGCGCCTCGGCTGGTGGCCCGGTTCCATCGTTTACACCCAGACAAACCGTCGGTCAGCCAGCGTTCCCTGGGAGGGGGATGTTCTGTTAGGGACTGATACCGGTTACACGCTGTCTGACTATCGCGTGAACCAGGAAGTACGATATGCTACCGAACTACAGTACCCAGCATGCTGCGCGAGTCACGTCTCACGTGACCATGGCACGATGCCAGAGGCAGGGTAAAGGGCGGCAGACGAACAGAGACGCTGCCGATTATACTGATTGCTTCCAGTTGCAGGCTTCTCCTACGGATTCAGTACCCAGAAGGCGGTAAGAGTGCGGTTGCACATTTCCCCAGTACCGTTTTCTTCAGTGAGAGGCAGAGGGGTTCGTACCTCGCCACTCCTCCCTGCATTCCTCCTCTGTTGGACTAGACCGGCTTTCCTCGGTCTCTTGCAGGGGAGGTTTACCATTAGCAGGGAATACTTTTGCCCGAGATTTCTCCTCTGTTGGCCGGGACCGGCAAATAGCGGTTTCGTGCAGAGGAGGTTTTACAGACTTCCGGGGCATGATCGGCCCGCTATATTTCCCTGTTGGGGAAACCGGCCCGGTTTCATGCGGGGAAGTGTACTTTTGATGTGACTCTATTTCGTAGTATATTACTACCTGTTCAAATTCCCGCTCAGACATTACAAGGAAATTGTATAACGATCGGAAGGGACACGCAAGTATTTGGTGATCCTTTTCTTTATTGCCGAGTATATGGTGATTCATTAACGTACCTGGACTTACTTATTTTGGGCACTGTTCAAGACTGTTATTGTAACCTGGCCCGCCATTTGTATTTCACGATTGGTTGTTCTTTGTTCACTTGTTTCCCAGAAGAGAGAGTTCACGAAGGGTGTGCAGTCCTCAGTTGTTGTGCATATATGGCAAAAACCTCATGCTTTCATTGGTAGGTGTTGCAAGGGGTTTCTTAACACGCTTAAAATAAGGTATCAAACGAGACAGGAATTGTTTACAATGTATGTTCTCTTTTCCCATTTGTTACACGTCGAGGAATTTGCAACCACCCTGCTCTCTTCTGGCATCGCTCACTCACTTCTTTATTATTTCAGGTAGGGTGTGTGAGGCTTAACAGAATTGGAGTGTAGTGATGTTTCTTTTCAATACTGTTTAGGTTATTGTAGTATACTTCCTTATTGTGTTCCTGTGTCATCCTCAGATCTCCCTCCCAGCTGTTCCTACCCTTTCCTTCCCTCGCTGGATGATCCCAACAGTCTGTGTGTATCACATTCCAGACTTGGGTTTGTCGAGAGGTGGGCCCCCATTGAGCATCGACACAACTCCGAGGATTCTGGAAGGAGGAGCCTGACAGTCGGAGTGCTGAGGAGGACAATGGACGAGGTCAAGAGGCGCTGGAATGATGTGAAGCGCAAAACCAAGCAGAAACTCTCAGACAACCGCAAAGCAGCAATGCAGACTGGGGGTGGGAGTACTGCGCCACAGGAGGAGCTGGATGAGATGGAGGAATTGGTGTCCACAGTCATCAGTGTGGAGACGGTGGCAGGAGTCGGGGGACCGGACACTGCTCAACATGACCTGACACAACAGCAACAGGGTGAGTAACCACCAGGGACTGGGGGTACGGGGGAGATGGGCACAATGGCACACATGCACAATGGAGTATAGCACACTGCACAACCACAATGACTCTGGATCATGTCCCTGATCTCCTTGCCATACTGCAGCACACATAGTAACAGCATGTAGTCACCCGTCCACAATGTGCCCAGAGGGGGCCCTCCCCACACATCACTAATTTCACAACAAACCGATGCACATGTGCTGAACCCAGCAAAGCTGTGGATCCGTGATCCCCACTGACAATGCAAGTGACACTGCATGACGATGAGCATGTCTGCAGGCCACTCATCATGACATGTTGCACGCCACGACACCGAGGTGGCTGAGTGTGGTCCACATCCGGATAGGAGCAGGTCACACTCTGACACATCCACGTGCACAAACAACCCCTGACGGCAACAAGACATCTGCGGACAAACCATGCCCAAGAGTCCCAACTCCCACCAAGAGCCCAATTTACCCAAGTATGCAACATCTCAGCACTGCATAAGCACAGAAGTCAAAGGCACACCGCCTGAAAGGGAGTAGGCCAAGCAAAGTCAGAGCTGCAGGGGCGACTCTCCCACAATGCAGCGCACACACAAGAATCAGAGCACATCGACATTGACAACAATGTGGTACAAACTGCAACACTTTCACAACAGAACAGAGGACACAACTGCTGCCGCTTGTGTGTAGAAACTGGCCAATCACATTTGGCATAGCAGGAAACTGTGACATGATAATGGACAAGTACAACCCCACATCCCTGATGTTGCACATATGTCCACTGTCCCGCTTCAAATAGGCAGCACATCCTAAACAGTCACAATGTACATTGTCATGCAGTCTGTTTTGAAACTTGGCCAATGCGTGAACATACATGGAACACACTGTTAAACTGCATCTCCCCCTTTTTTATTTTTTTTATTTATTGTAGTTTTGCAATAAACAATCAATACATGACAGCTTATCACTTATGACAAGATATGCAATATAAGGTTGAATACACGTGATAAAAGAAACATTGAACAACCCTAAATACCGCCTTGCATTGCCCAGCCCCGAAACAAAGAATGACAGCGTTTGACACATATTACTCAGTGCTCCGAACATTTGTAGTACAGCAAGCTGAGTGGCAGCCAGTAGGAAGTGTAATACTCCGCCAGTGCTGCTCGCTTATTCGCAGAGCTCATCGTCCTCTCCTCACCACTGCAGACATCTGTGTACCTCCCCGAGATCCCTGCGCACCCATTTCCACCTCAGCACACGTCCCCGCCTCCCGCTTCAAGCCACGTGGTAAAGGGTTCCCATATATCCTTAGGGCGAGATCTACTTGGCATGAGTTCCCAATAGACCGACAATTGATTTTTACAATAAACAGTGTCATTTATCCATGCTCTGATTGTTGGGGGGGCGGGCTTTTTCCATGCACTGCGACCTGTCTCTTCGCCAGGAGCAGTAACATTGCTGTGAGCTTTCGTGCTGTCTTTGGCGAGTCTTGCACATGCCCCAACAATGCCACAAGTGGGGTTTTTGGTAATGTTTGATCTGTCATTTGGTCTATATAGGTGAGTACCGTGTGCCAGAAATTCACAATTAATCTGCACTCCCAGGCAAGATGCAGAAAGGTGGCCAGCAAAGCTCCGCATCTCCAACACCTTGCATCAGGGTGCAAACCCATTCTGTGTAGCTGTAAAGGCGTGCGGTATATGCGATGTAGGTAGTTAAAATGTATGAGCCTTAGGCGGTAGTTCGGTGATAGCTGCTCCAGCTGACTACAGCAGAAGGACCATTGTTTCTCTGTGATGCCGATACCTATTTCCGCCTCCCATGCCACACGTGACTGCGGTACAGTGATCGGTGATTCTCTTTGTGTGGTGGCGTAAAGGCGCGTGATTAGCTTACGGGCAGAGGCAACCGTGATCATGTGCTCCAACGCCGGCAACGCCGGAGGCACCGCTGGGAATGTGTCATATCTCGCCTTGCATGCTGCCCTCAGCTGATAGTACAAAAGCATATCCAGCACAGTGGGTTGTGCATCGCCACACATGTGCTGTAGGGTGAGGAATGTATCGTCCGGGAAGAGATCTTCCCCGGTCAGTAAATTGTGGGAGGTTGCTCTAAAGTGCGTGGCTTATCAAGCAATGGCGGTATCAACGGGTTGCCCCCTATCGGCATGGATGGTGCAAACAGCACCGTGTGGTGTGCTCTCCTAGTGAGTCCCTGCCAGGCCCAATGCAATGTCTCAACTGTATCTATTTCCTGCCTGGGCCGCTTGAATTTTTGATAGATTGCTGTGTTTAATGGCAGAGGAGCCACCTTGTCTAATTCTATTGCCACGTGTGGCTGGAAGGGCGTTGGGTGCTTCCAGAAGTGCAAATATTGCGCTTGTGCACAGTATGCATGTAGCTCAAAGTCTGGCGCCCCCAGACCGCCCTGTGCCATTGGTAGCGTGAGGATCTCCCACGATATTCGGGGCTGTTTCCCAGCCCAGACCAGTTCAAGGACTACGGAGCGCAGGCGTCTAAAAAACTGTGTTGTTAAGGGCATCGGTATGTTGACAAACATGTATAATACTTTTGGCAGGATGATCATTTTCGTGATAGCAATACGTCCTGCTAGTGACAATGGGAGGTGCTTCCAGCGTCTTACTTTCTCCTCCAGCCAGTCAATGACCCTACCATAGTTTGCTGACCACAGCTCCTGCAAATCCCTGCTTATCCAGATCCCCAGATACCGTGTTGGTCCGTTTGCCCATTTAATAGGGTATTCTGTCTCGAATGGGGCGGTGGTGTCTGTCAGCGGCATGATGATGGACTTGGACCAATTAATCTGTATCCCAGTCAGGCCCCCATATCGGACCAGTTCTCTTGTGACGGGTGCAAAGTTCGTGTCTTGGTCTATCAGGTAGATAGTCATGTCGTCGGCATACATGGATATCAGCAATACACGAGATGTGAATCCTATGCTACGCTGTGTGTGATGTTGTCTAAGCCGAGCTGCCAGTGGCTCTGTGGCTATCGCAAATAGCAGTGGCGAGAGTGGGCAGCCCTGTCGAGTGCCCCTGGTGATGGTTATGGGTTCAGATATCTGTCCATTCACTTTAATTCTCGCCGTAGGTTTGGTATAGAGGAGTCTAATTTGATTTATGAATATGGGGCTCAGGCCTAGGCGGACTAGTAGTGTGAAGAGGAAAGTCCATTCCAGGGAGTCGAACGCTTTTGTGGCGTCCAACAGGTCTGCTATCGCTTTTACATGCGGGGCCAGGTAGTGTAGTACTGCAAATAGTGTGCGCAAATTGTGTGCGGTTGAGCGGCCTGGGATGAAACCCGATTGGTCTGGACATGCTATCATAGGGAGCAGGGGCTGCAGTCTGTTCGCCAATAGCTTGGCGTAGATTTTAGCATCTAGGTTTATGAGCGAGAGGGGGCGGTATGAATCGCATTTGGTGGGGTCTTTGTCTGGTTTCAATATGGTTATGATTGTCGCCTCCCTCATAGTGTGTGGCAATATGCCCACTTCCTGCGCCTCCTGATACACCCGTAGCAAGTGTGGCGCCAAGAGATCCGCATACTCCTTATAGAATGCAGCAGTCAGCCCATCAGCCCCTGGGGCCTTAGCTGCCGGTAGGGCACTGATAACATTTCGTATGTCATCCACTGTGAATGGTATCTCCAGGTACTCCCTGTGCGCCCTGCAAGCCACAGTAGTTCCAGTGTATCTAAATAAGCAATGATGTCAGATGGAGTTGGGTCTGTCTGGGTAGTGTAAAGGTCCCGATAAAAGGTTGTCATGGACCGTACTATTTCTGGGGGCGTGCGGGATGGAGGGGCATCTGGGTTGTGTAGTTCGGTGATATACGCCGATCCCCTAGGGGGTCGCAGCAGGCTGGCCAGTGTCTTACCCGGCCTGTCCCCTTCTCCGTATCTGCGCGCCTGCGCATGTTTATGCATGTATTTAGTGTCTCTGTCCGCTTCTTCCTGGAACGCGGTCAAATGAGTTCTGATTTTGGCTAGCGTAGCTTGGGACGGTGATATGTAATACTGACGTTCCAGCTTACGGATCTCCTCTTCTAACCTGGCTAGGGTAGAGCGTATACTCCTGAGTACCCCGGCTTGTAGGGCTATACAGTCGCCCCGTATGACCACCTTAAACGCCTCCCATAGGGTCCCAGGAGAATCCACTGTGCCCTCATTTATGTCAAAGTAATCAGTTATTTTGGCCCTTAGTTCTTCCCGGAAGACTATGTCTAATAAGGCATGTGGTGGGAATCTCCATGCGAAAGGCTGAATTTATGGTTTGGGGATGCGTAGCTGTATTTGCACCGGTGCATGGTCAGAGAGTGTTCTTGGATGGTGGGAGGCGTCCGTTACCCATGCATGTACATCTTTGGTAGTGAGCCAGTAATGTAACCTTGACCATGCATTATGTTGCTGTGTTATGCAGGTTCCTTCCCGAGTATATGGGTGCAATGTACGCCAAGAGTCAACGAGCTGATAGTCCTCTATAATCGCTTTTAGTGCGGCTGCTGCCCGCGGGTGATGTGTTCGAGATGCTCCCACCCTGTCTGCCCCCGTGGAGAGGACCACGTTAAAATCGCCACCCCATAACACCGCCGCATCTCCCAATGACTGAATACCCTGCCATACCCTGTGGAAGAACTCAGGACTGTCCGTGTTCGGACCATATGTGTTTACAATTATGAGCGGTGTGTGATATAATTTGCCCCGTATCAGTATGTAACGCCCCTCTGTGTCTAACAGTGTCTGATGTGTTGTCCATTGGAGACCTCTCCGGATGAGGACTGCCGCTCCGCGGGAGTAACTAGAGTAGCACGACTCGAACACCTCTCCCCAGCGTCTGGCTTTGAGTGGGGACTGTGGTGCATTTACAAGATGTGTTTCTTGTAGTAAGCAGATATCTGCACCATGTCTTGCTAAGTAAGAGTGCACCAGGCGAGCCTTCCTATGGTCGCTAAGACCGCGTACATTCCAGGGAATACATGTTAGTGCAGTCAGTGCTCAATTTTGTGGTGCAAATGGAATAGCGAGGCTGAGCCCTCCACGCCCCCTCCTAGTGTATTGGCTGTAAGAGATGTGCGCTTCATGTAAGCAGTGCTTATGCCGGTCCTATCAGACCATTTTGTAAGCGCGCATCTAGATGTGGTCTGCTCGGAGTCGAGTATATCATTACGATCTGGTGCCTCGGTGCTACATAGCAAAGCTGCGGCGGTAAATTAAAACAGTGAACATCCCCCTTCCACCCCCCTCCCACACCAACCCCCCAATCAGGTTGTGTAACAATCCCCAGAAAAGCCCCCAAACCAATAATACACCCCATGTGCTAGGGTAAGTGGGAATCATCCCCGTGGGGTACGTGGGCCACCGGCGAACTCCCCTGCCATGTACGGCAGGGTGGCCGAGCCCGCATACTGTGTATACAGAACAGCTTGTTAAAGGCAGTCTTAGTTAAGGTGCGAGTTTCCGCACTCCCCCCCCCGCCCCTGGATATATGATGTTCGCACCACCCCCTTATTGGGGAGGGTACCGTGTGCAGTATCATGTCCAAATGGTACGTTCAGTGTTCGCAAATGTTCGGGTCACTTATCTGATCGGGTGTATGTCCCTCTGTTGGAAAGACACGTTTCAGTCGTTTTCGCTCAGGTTACTATCAGGTGGTGCCTTGGTGGGTGAGGTCTGCTGCCGCTGTTCTTTGGCGTACCGTAGCGCCGCCTTCGCGTCAGTAAAGATCATCGATCGTCCTGTTCCGTGCACTCTTAGCTTTGCGGGATACAGCAGGGCATACCGGGTTCCGGATTGCTGGAAGATCTTTTTCGCCGGTAGAAATTCTCTTCGCGCTGCTTGTATCTGCACCGTGAAATCGGGGTAAAGGGACACAACATTCCCCTGGTATTGTGTGGTCCCGCCTTCTCTTGCCAGTCTCAGTATCGTGTCGCGATCACGATAATTTAAAACTCTTGCTAATATCGGGCGTGGTGGTGCTCCTGGTGGCGGTCTCGGGCCCAGGGAGCGATGTGCCCGCTCTATTAGGAACATGTTGGACAAATCATCCGCAAAGAGGTCCCTCATCATAGTTTCGACATATCTTTCCATGTTCTGTATGTCTGTGGATTCCGGAACTCCCGTAATGCGGACGTTGTTACGTCTCGACCTGGCTTCCAGGTCTTCATTCTTGGCCTTTATTAGGTTTAACACAGAGTCCATTTGCAAAAGTTTCTCGTGCATGTCCACTTGCATGTCATCTGCGTCGGAGACCCTTGTCTCGAGGGCATCAATACTAGTCTCGTGTTTTTCGACTTGCTTCGCAATTCCGTCTATGCGCTCCGCCATGTTGTCCATCTTGGTGTCTAGCGCCTTGAGGCTTGATTTCAAGTCTTTATACATTGACCGGATGTCTTCCTCAGGTACCGTGCCCACCCCGGTTTCATCAGTGCTTTCCGATGCGGTATGCTCTCCATCTGGAGGTTTGCTTGTTTTTTTGTCGAATGTCAATCTGGGTTGCCTAGTGTCCGGCTTCCCCATATTTGTTGTGAGTGAGGCTTGGTTAGCAGAGGGGAGCACCCTTCGTCTTCCTGCGTGTCTGCCGGTGCCTTCCCACTCTACGCTCGTTGGGTCCGCCGTGGCCCCACACCACTCACCGCTTCAATTCTGTTGTGTCACCACGATCCCAGCCTTTGTTTTACGCTTTGGCGCTGCTGGCACGTTGAGTGACCTACTCTTCACGAGTTTTCCCTTCCCCGTAGTAGGCCACCAGGCGCCGCCTATCTGGGACTTCCCACTGTGCGTCAGGATCGTACGTCTCTGATCCCGGTGTCCCTCTCTGCTGCTGATATGCCAATAATTGTGCTGGGCCGCGGCCTTGCGCACACCACCGATATCTAGCCGGCATGGGTACCCACCGTCCCAGGCCAGCGGCCCCCCCGGCGAGTGAGGATCCGCGGGATACGTGCCTTGCCTGCAGTGTTCTCTATAGGTGGCCACGGCTTGCCTCCCTTACCGTGTTGGGGCCCATGCTGCCAGTCGACTCCTGCACGCCGTGATCTGTTCTGTGCTGCCAACGTCGTGTCGGGATGCTTGTCCATGACTGCCCGCTCCCTCCGCTATTGCACCGCTTCTGCAATTACTGGGCCCGCAGCAGCCACACGTGATGACTGTCCAGCCTTTTCTGGGACCTGCTCAGGTGGCGTTCGTGATCAGGGACACGCAGCACCATCTAGGCCTCGCAGCCGGCAGCGCGGTAAGCCTACTTATCTGCCGTGCGTTTAGCTCTCGGTAGCCCAGGCGTGGCCGACACAGGGCTCTCTGTCCGTTTGTATAATGTCGGCTGTGACCCCTCCAGTGGAGCGCCTCGTCTTCCAGCGGCCGCAGTCGCGCTGATCAGGCCGCGGCACGGCGGCCCCCCGCTGCTTTACCGTTAGTCCGCCTCTGGCGTGGGAGTCTTCAAGTCTTTGTCTGCCTACTGCCAGAACCCCGTCTTCAGCCGCGATCTGCCCTCTCACGCTCTCCGCAGCTTATCCCGTCTTTCCGCTGCAGGTATAGGGGCTAATATTGGTGCAACTTTCTGTGCACGAGGATTGCGGGCTCCGGTGGGGATGGCAAGATATGCGATGTCACTTTGCGGTGCCCCCGTATTTCCACGGCTCGCCGCGCCCAGGGCCAGACCGCGCCCAGTCAGCCTGTCCCAGCACTTTAGTCCCCGGTCTCCGTTTGTCTCATAGGCCGCACCACGCTACACTTCTTCCCAAGGCTCCGGTTTCCACAGGCGAACACAAAGCACACTCAAGTTACCACATTGTGTGCTCAGCTGCATCTCCGACCAGGGGCAGGGGTGCTCCTGCTATGTTGCTGTGCTGTATTTCCGGATTTTAACGGATTTATGGGCTCGGCCGGCGGAGCCGACTTAGAGTGCGGCCATCTCGCTGCACAGCGTAGCCACGCCCCAACTGCATCTCCCCTTTATATTGCAGAGGGAGAATCATCTACTCCTGCAGAGCCGACCGAACACCTCCTCACTGATGACGAGGAGGACATCCCCACCTTCGACACCGACACCCTCCAAGAGCTCATGGACAGCTTCGGCACCCCACCCCCCAGGAGCAGGGCAGCCCAGCTGCATCAAGGAGACCCCACCCCCTGCACAGACCACACAGCAGGAGGCACCCACCACCCCGGCTGTCTCCCAGGCCCCCCACGAACAACACATGGCCTTCCAACGCCGTGTGTTAGAGGGCCAGAAGGAGATGGCTGATCAGGTACGGGTGGGGTTCGACCTCATGGCAGCCAAACTAGATGCCATCCATGGGTGTCTATGTCCCATCAGGGACCACTTACAGTCCCTAACGGACACCCACAGTCCGCTCCATGGCCTCCAACGAGCCCTGGCTGACATCGCTGGAGTCCTGACTCGGAGACAAGAACACCTGTCTGGTCAGAGTGGCTCCAGCGATCTCAGCCGGGAGATGGGACACATGCGGAGGCTCATGGAGGACATGGTGCGGATGGAGGCGGAAAGGATGGCTGCCACGGCTGCACATCAGCGAGATGTAGCTGGGATCTACCATGTCCTGCAGATCCTCATCATGGCATTGCTGCCACAAGGCCTGGCGCAGATGAATGCTGCTGCTCCTACACCATCCACATCTCCGCCCCCTGATGTGTCAGTGCCCCACAGTGCGGCAGACATTCTACCTCCGGCACCTGATGTGTCAGTGCCACACAGTGCTGCAGCCGAAACACCACCACCGCCAGGTGAGGCACATCACACATCAGGGGACGATGATGTGGATGAGACTGCCGTTGTGGTAATGAGGAAGCGGTAGCATTCATCTCCGCCATATGGCCTGTTTCTGCTTGGTTCGGCCCTTTGCATCATCACCTTCCACTGTCCCCCGATACACTCTGAGGCACTCACCTTGGACCTCAACATGGACTGCCATATACTGTTTGGTTACCAATGACACAGCAATCAGACTGCGGACTGAACCCTTCCTCTTCCGATGAACTTGTACGTCCCTAATGGACTCTGGCTGGCCCGCCACGGGGCAACAATGTCAAGTGGGGTGTGCATGGCTCTGTACTGCTCCAGCTGCTACACTCCAATGAATGTGAATAAAACATTCAAATTCACACAGATGTGTCATGTCTATGAACCTTCAAGTATGACAGTATGGATGAATGTCGGGTCACTGATTCCCCCTCACGTCCATTTTCCACATGTTGTGGGGCTTGGGTCACATGGTGCAACATTGCCGATTGCGGTCCGGGTGGCGCAGACACTACAACGGAGACGCATGCAATGGTTACTTCCTTGTCCAGGCCAGAACTGAACCACGCCCAGAGCCCCGGGCTCATTGGTCACACCCGTACGCTGGACTGGTATACGCCAGCCCAGCCCACTCTGCTTACGCTCAAAGGGGGTGACGACACAGCTACATGTCCCAGGTCTTCCCCGTAGTGATCTGCTGGTCACTGGTCTAGTTGTCGGCATGCCACAGCCACTCCCTGAGGGCTGGTTTACACCCACACCACACCCATCCAGCACAGGCGTCATGGGACATGTGACCCTGCCAATAAAAGGGGCCCACCACAGCACATCCCCCACTGCCGGAGGTGACATGATGGCGTCCGCACCACGAGACTCAATCATGAGGGGGGCGTGACTTGTGTTGCACTGAGTTAGTGGCACCTGATGGCCTGCGTGGGCCGTGGCGATGACTTGCGTTGCACAGAGTTAGTGGCACCCGATGGCCTGTGTCCGGCACAGGCCTACTGCCACGTGGTGATGACTTGCGTTGCACTGAGTTCGGCCCACCTGAAGAGCTGAGCGGGTGTGCAGCCTGCGATGATGCGTTGGCCTCGATACGGCGTCCAGCAAATCAAGACTCGAATTGAATTGTGAGCCCTGCTGGACCGCAGTGTATGCGCAGGCAGCAGTCAGCACACATATGACTCCGCGGTGCGGTGCTGCAGGGTGCGCTGGGGGCCTATGGCGAATCCAGCGATCGGCTGAGGAGGTTGCACCGGCACGTGGAGGGCCCTCTTGGTGGCTGCAGGTGAGCATTGAGGCCTGGGTACGCAGGGGCGGGCAGTCATCGCTGGGCAGTGGACTGGTCTGGGGACCAGGGCTGGGGTGCAGCAGGTGCGTAGGATCGCGCAGGCACCACCAGTCACGGCGGCGGCCATGTGGCTGGGAGGGGGGTGCTGCCCTGGCAGACACGACCCTGCATGCGCTGACGAGATGTACACGGGTTGGCTTGGGACGTAGTCACCTCGTCTCCAGTGTGAATACGGCCGTTGAATGTGGTCAGGCACGTGTGTGTAGGCCTATAGTCACGATATGGCGGACACAGAGGCACACGCAGTAGTTACTGTGGTGGCCATCCCGGAAGTGGACCATGCCCAGGGCCCCGGGCTATTCATTCACGACATACGCCGGCCAAGGCCGCACCGCTCAGGCTTACAGGGGGGACCACATGGCTACATGTCCAAGGTCTTCCACACTGCCTGGGGTAACCTGTTTGCGTCCACTGTCCACTACACTGCAAACACCAGCCGTAGATGTCCACATGGACCTGTCTGTGCTCTGCATACTGCAGTCTGTCCAGCACATCTCCGCCACACTTGGTATTGTGTCCTTTCTTATTGCTGGGTCACTTGCCTCATTCGCACATTCTTGGTTCCCACCTCTCCCCACATTCTGCAATTGTGTGGCAGAGGGGCTCTGCCTTTGTGGATGGTTTGTCTACATGTCTGTCCCCTGTTACCACAGTTACTTGTGTTGTCGTGTCCGGTAGTTGGGCCTGTTGGTTGGCATGCTGTATGTGATTTTGTTACGTGTGCTCTCCCACAGTTGTGAGTTGTGTGATTGTGGAGTTGAGGTGTGTGGTGTGTTCAGTTAGTACTTACCAATGAGCAGTGCATTGCCATGGGTGCCATCCTGGAAGCGCTAGTTGATGATGGACTGTCGGAAGATGTATGTATCATGCACACTGCCTGTGAAGTTGGCGACGACATTGGGGAGCTGTCCCCGGTGGTCCACTATCGCCTGCACATTGATGGAATGCGTGTGCTTTCTGTGGCGGTTATTGTGTGCAGGGTCGGCAGGGGGCACAAGTGGTACATGTGTACAGTCAATTGCCCCCGACACGTGCGGTAAGGCAGCTATGGCGTAATTCCCTTGCATGGTCTCCAGCTGTTCATGCATAGCGTGGGGGAAGTGAAGGTGCAGGGGTATCAAGATGATACAAACCGTGATCTTTACAGGTATGATGAATCCTGCATGATGAGACCGTAATAGATGTTTGTGTGGTCGCAACCTTCCTTTTCTTTCCTGCGGAGGTTACGAGCACACAGACTTCTGTTACAGTATGTTTGGACTGGATTCATCGTACCTGTATGCATTCCGGTTTGTCCAAGTGCAATACACTGTGCCAGATTACGTTTGTGACTAGGAGGACGCTTGTCCATTGTCACCATTTCTCCAACAGGTTTCTGACTACTGATTTCGGGATATGGAATGGTATTGTGGAGTTCCTGCAGCATTTACAGTTTTTGGATCCACACGTTGCCCTGGTGAAGTTCCCCGTTGGGAATGGAACGCGTTGGCTGAGCTTTTCGTCTTGTTGTTTCTGTATCTGTAATAAAGTTCTGTTTTTCCACTACCGTTGACTGCTGGACTTCATGACCTGGGAGGGTCCGGGGGGTGGTTGCGGTAGGTGTTGTGGCCCTCTTGGGTCTCCAAGCTGCATGATCATTGTCTCCATGGCATCTGTTGGTCTTCAGATGTGGATCTAGGCTGGGATCCCTTTCATGCTGCAGGTTGTCGTCCTGCTTATCACCAGTGAGAGGCAGGTGTTGAATACCTGCTGCTAACGCGCCTTATCGCCTGTTTTCGGATCGCATCGCTGATCTGGCTGCTCGTTGGGAATGTCACGAAGTGGTGTTTTCGTGTGTTTTTGCACGGGAACGCCTACTCTGCATATCATTAGCGTTAGTTGTTGCTCTCATCCGTGGCGATGTGTTTTTGCGGCAGCTATCGTGGGAAAACTGGCGATGTCAGCAGTTTGCACCAGCTTGTGAATGGGGCGATAAGTCTATCGCCACTTTTGCGGCGCTAAAGTGCCGATAAATCGGCGATGGCTCCTTGAGAATATGCCCCTGAATGTGCAAGCACCTCAGGACGAGGTTGTAAAAGTACATGGGAAGTAATACAAAACCATACCTACGGGTGAGTCTAAACCGATAGATCATGAAAAGAATGAAAAGTTCCAAAAACAGAACACAGGCAAGGACTGCCCCAACATTTAAGTCGGACTTCATCTGCGGCTGAAAAGTAAAGAGCATTAGACTAGCCCTACTCTATCACTAGAGTGACATCCCTACTTAGCATTCCCCAGGCAAGATCAATTAAAGGTGTCAGCTCTTGAAGACATCCTAAGAAGTACCCTCACGATCTCCTTACCCCTTCTCCTAACACCCTTCTTCTCCTCTCTCATCCCTCTTCTCCTGACACATCCCTCTTCTCCTGACTCATCCCTCGGGACACTGTCCCTAATACAAAATGCACAGATGTAAAACACGCCCACAGATCACCTCATCTCACTGGGCATTTCTCATAGGTAAATTTCCACCGTCTTCCTCACTCCATCCAAGTTCGGCTCGATTACCTTGATTCCCAGGCCTCCTTAGTGAGAAAGAATACCGGCTCCCAATTATCGACATTCGGTTCACAAAGTATCACTTCTCCTCCATGCCTAACTCCTAAAACAAAAGGCGTTAGTTTAACTAACAAAGGCAGCTTCTTCCACCTGCAACGGAAACGTGAGAACGGAACAACCTTGCATGTACATGAAATTCACTGACTACCTCCAAATGCGAGAGCTTACCAGGGAAATTACATTTTCAGGCCTACACAAATCGGCCAACATAAGAATAAATGAATAGGCCTTCAATTACACAAAAGTGAACATTTCATTTAGGCCTTTAAACATCAATTTATACACACAAGTTAACGGTGATTTCCTTTGCAAGCATCTACAATTATTACACATTAAACACAATTAGTCATCACCACGTGCAGACTCTAACATGATGCACGTTTAAATCAAAATGCGTTACAGTACACATAGGCTTTCCATTAGGCAATTGCAATACGCTAAAGGTTACTCTTTTCCAAACATAAATGTCATTTCGTTTCTTTTGCATGGCACGAAACAATTTCTATCAATTCACTAACAGATCATTATTACAACACATTTCCTAATGACCAAATGTTAATACAACACAGGAATATATGCAGGTGCGGATTATCCATGATTATGATGCACCCTACAATTTTAGAGCACCATCACGCTCCATCAACACCATAGTCTAGTCTACCTAGAGTATCAAACTAATCCGTTCAGCAAGCACCACAGTACATCTCTGATCTATCACACATTTAGCTGCCAAAGGTTCTGCCATCTTCTCCTTCCCACTACCCGGAGAAAATAATGACGAGAAGAAAGAAATTCTGGTCTTGGGACCAAGAGACTGGAGCACCCTTTCCCTTATCATGTGGATTAACTGTAACCAGTTTCAATATTTTAGAAACTTTTAAACGAAAAACCTAGGAATGCGCCACTCATCAAATCTCATTGAACCACGTGTAGGAACCATGTGAGTGTTGTTGAAGTGTAAATACTATAGAAACAAAGCAAATACAATTGCAAACACATATTTACACACAACAGAACAGAATTAAGTTTTTACTATGCGAGCATACTCTTGCAAAGGGTTTTTGACTTGCCCGCAGCTCACACATTTTCCTGATTTTTTTTTCTATGTCTATTCACGTAATTTTCTCTTGTATCAGTTGACGCAGGTAACGTGAGCATTTTGTAAGCAGGTGTAAGGCTTGTGTTTACTCTAAAACCTTGTCTAACCAGTAATTTGAGAGCATTTTGCATGCCAATTGATATAGCTTTTGGGCCGGAGAACTCTGAAACTATGTCGAGTGGTAACTTGCAAGAATCGTGTATGCTAGCTAGTCCATACCTGGTTTAGGTTTCCTCGCGAATAGCAACACAAATAACGCTTGTATAAAAAATGCTCACAAAAGTCTCAAATTTTAGGAGGATTCACCGACCCCTCGCTCTCAATCACTGTTACCTCATTTGGCTTTCAAAGTTTGTGTGTGAATTCAGCATAGGTTGCAAGGAGAAATGTAACTTCAATAAGCAGTTGGCCTCTTGATTTTACAGATATTCTGACTCGTATATTAAGACAAATAGAATAATGTCACAAATATTATTTGTCTGGTAGGATATCATTCACTAACTCAGTATTCACGATAATAAGAAACCAAAACACGCGATCGGTCTATGGGTGTCTGTTAGAGGAATGAGTGGGAGACTTGAGGTGCAGTTTATTGCGTGCGATTAAAGAGGTTGGTTGGTGGGTTAGCATGTGTGTACATAAAGGTGTTACCTTTACTTGGAATTTATACAGCACACAATGCGCCTTTAATTTGTCATATATGTGCATTTGATAGCCTGGGGCGAGTTTTCACACAGTTTGTACGCTTGCATCCCAAACCTAGTCTGATTCAGTTTTGTGGAGATGTGCAGTCAGTGGGAATGGATCTCTGCTAGGTGAATGTATCAACTTTAATGAATTGCGAGTTTCTGGTGGATGAGACTGGAGAACCACATCCAACTGCTGACATATTTTCACAGATGGTATGCATGCTCTTTGCTCCTCTATTAAGTATGTGGGGTAGGTAGTTGGTGGCAGGCAATGTTGTTTGGTGACGTACTGGCAACTTAGCTGCAGGTCTGTGATTTGTTGGTGGTGTGTTCAGAATTTTATTTTTAGTGTTGGCTGTTGACTGTATTATCACAAGGACAAAAACTTGCTTAAGAATACAGCTCAGTGCATATAAGAACAAGCAACAGAGGTGTTACTACAAATGTGAGGCAGCAGGATGCCCTACAGATGTAACAACAATAAGATTATTGATGCAGCCAAAAACCCCTTGCATGCGACAACAAGGCACTAAGTGCTGTGGGGCAACGGGGCAGGAGGGAAGTCAGAGTGTGTATGGAAAGGATGTGTTCATTTATGTCTGGCATGCCTGTGGCATTATGGCTTGGGGTACTGATGTTGAAACTAGGAAGAATTTGGCACTGTAACTGGTACAAAACTACTAACATAAATTAAAAATATTCAGGAAAGTCACATGGTGTTTGAGATGCACCCCTTTGGGATTTGCCATCTAAAGCTATATTTGCACATGAACCTGATCGAGGAACTTTATTTGTGATACGTATGGTCAATGCACTGTATATCATTTATATGGTGGATTATCTATATGTATGTTTGAATTATGAAAGCCGTCATCTTCATTGAACAAGTTCGTTGTTGACTGGATTTCAAATTTTGTGTTTTAGTGTTATAATGTAAATAAAAGTGAATATGTTTGTAAAAGTGCAAAAGGTACTGATCAATGCAAAGTAGTTTAAATTTACACACACTCAAATTTCGAGAATTGTATACATTGCAACAGTTTTCGTAGAACAGATTTGCTTTGGCGACAGACAATTTTGCAACCTTATTAACAATGCAAAATGCAATTTTTAGGTGAACCTTGTGCTGTGTGGTTACAAAAGGCTTACTGTCAGCTTAACAAGAGCTTACAGTCAGTTTAAAGCCTGCCTGTGGCTTACCATTGGTAGGCTTTATTGTTACCTGCAGGTTCATTACTCTATTTTCATGACTTGCATTGTTCATCTTGTGTTTGTCCCTTCATTGGAGGAACCTCTTTACTTGTGTCCTTCCACTGCTCACTCTTAGGGAACTACTTTTTTAGGTCTGGCTTGACAGTGCATCTGCTTCCTGACCTTATGCGATCAAAAAAAGAGCTTTCAGATTACTATTAAGAGGCTCTACCCATATGTTGGTTTCTCGGAGTCCAGGATTTAATTGAGCTGAAGTGTTTTTCCATTCAGCATGGCTAAATTTGTTATGGTGTACTAAACATAGGAGGGCCCCTGAAAAGCAGATAAAGGAGTGCCAGGACCGGGGTAAAAAAGAACTTTAAAGACAATTAAATCTGCCAACCCCACATCTGAATATTGGTGTAACTCATCAACAATAACATAGTCATGTGCTCTCGAGCCAAAAACATACAAAATAAATTCATTTATTGGTTCCATACACTTGTGTTATATAGTATTCATCATTATAACATATCGAGGTACATTTCCATGTCAGATTGCATAAAGATTCAACATGAATATAAACTTCACAAACCAAATAAGACAAAATACATAGAACAAATATATATATATATTTCACAGGCCACTCAACATTCCTCTCATACTAAAATGTTACTCCACATTCATACTTGTGCCATTCATGCTCCAATCATTCTCACCCATTCACAGTATAAATCATTCAAAACAGTACAACAGTGGAACCAGGCCACACATTTGTATATAAGATCAAATACTGTAAGTACCACTAAATACTCTTCACTGATATCGCTTTTTAACAATGCACACATTTTTATAGTAGATTAGACAAGATGATTTCATTCATTTCAACATTATTCTACAATAACAAATATAGCATGTTCCACTGGTTCACATTCAGGTTGTAGTGGCGCTGATGCTCGTTCCAGTGTAAGACCAAAATACTGTACCACCTTCTTCAGGGCGCTACAGAACAGACTAAATCTGTTATGGTGGCAAGCCAATTACCATGGCTGTCAGCCTGATCTGTCTATTATTAAATGTTATGATAAAGGCAGGCGACCTGATGTATTTATTGTGAAAAGCTTATTTCAGTATCAGTCCACTTAAGGCTGGATTGTTATTATGTATGAAACCTTTCAGAGAAGGTTTCTGTTACTTTAAATCTCAGAGATTACTGTAGTAGGCAAGGGTTTTAGTGTTCATTATCCAGTTTGACAAACTGTTGATGAAACAGTTGTGCTGTGTGAGAGTCCTTGTTAGTTCCTCTTAGGAGAGATAATATTTTGCTTAGCCAACTGTAATTGTCTTTACTTTTGACTGTGTGCCTGGTGGTTGCCTTGTGAGAAAGCTTACGCTGAAAACAGTCGGCTGGGTTAGTTAGGGGGACAAGGAATAGGCCTCATTGGTGTGCTGTGGATAGTTTTGCCAGATGCCATCGGTTTGGTCTGTTTATTATGAAAAGTAATGATGAAGACAGTAGGCCTGGCTTATTGTGAAAAGTATTTGTTAAAGCCAATAGACCTCGAACAGTGGATTGTTGTTACACTTAGTTGCAGGCTGTACACAGGTATTTTGTTACATGTAATTATACAGCTAACATAATAGGGAAGGGTTTTGGTGGTGTTCACCTACTCTGACAAACCCTGGGAATATAAGATTTTCACTGTGATGATTCTTGTTATGGTCAATCGTGAGGGATTGCGTATTGTTTTGCCACCTTATTCATCTACAGTGTGCCACATCCCACATGGCCATTTCCTCTGACCCAGGGGACCATTATGGAATGCTGTTGTCCATAGTGTATCATTGTTTTACCTTTGCAAGATGGTCAACATGTTACCTATAAACATAGGAGACAAGCTGGAACTCTAAAACAATGATAGAGTTATGTACTATGCCACTGCAAGACAGACATCCACTGCTATGTTTAGTTTTGTTAATGCAAGCATTTGCACAGAGTGTTTAGACCGCACCGTGTTTTATTTGTTAATATTTGTATTATTTTAATTTATCTTCCAAAAAGTTGTTGAGTTTGTGTGTTTTTTATTGTCATTCTGTTACAGAGTGAATGGAAGAATGAATCAGTGAATGGATGAATCAGTGCAAAGATGAGTGACAGAATGCATGTATGATAAAATATCAGACATTCAATCGATCAACAAGACAAGACAAGACACTATCATTTATAAGCCAGACCTATTGGCATTGCGAATGCTTGTTCTTTTGCTTAAGCAATCTATGAAGTGCATGGGTTTTCCAGCTGTCTCCCTTGTGTGCTTTTCCTCGCTCCCTGTTGCGTTCTGTTGTTGTGCTTCTCTTAAGCTTCTCTTACCATGCTCCCTGTGTTGCTCTCCCTTCACCCTGTGTGGTCCTCTCCCTCAAGTGCATCTCCCACCACCCTCCTTGTTGCTCCCTCCCTCATATTCTTCTTTTCCTCACGTCCCGATGGTTCTATTTTAGCTTTTGTTTTGGAGGGCCAGACAGTAAATTGTTGCTTTATAAATAAAAGCATTTTTATATTACTTCATTTTCCTATATTTTGTTGTTTACCCATCCACCTGGATCAGTAAAAACAAAAGAAGAAATGACTGCATCATGTGCATGTGTCATGGTGGATAATCAAACCTACAAAATGACACAGAGGTGCCTACTATATGACTCTGCAGCATTATTGCAGCTTTTTTTCATTTTGCTTATGATGTACAGCATTAATGTTTGTTTTTGCTGATGCTGTATGTCATGAGAAAAAGGCATTGCCCGTCCCAAAAAGAACTAAATTGGCATTTTTAGTGAGTGTAGCTGTCATTCTTGCACCAATTAATTAGTGCAAATTCAAGTTTGCACTAGGTAGTCAGTGCAAATCTGTAATGAAATATGGACTCACTAATTCTGCAAGAATGGCAAAAGGCCTGGATGCTTCCTCACTCCACTAGAAGATTTTGCACAGCTCTTTCTTTAAAATGTCTGGAATTGTACTTCATCCAGAAGGTGAAATGGGAATTGGATAAGACAGAAAGAACACTGATGTGGGACCACCATCTACTGTACCAGATAGATAACTTTGTACTCCTACTCTGAAAGAATACCTTACCCTTTGAAATGTCAAAGAAATAACAGCTAAGAAGGGTAATCATTCAGGATATTCAGCACTTTTATTATCTATTCTAATACTAACATACCTCTCCAATTAAGGATCCTTTTACATAATTTCTTTCTCTGTAAGCTTTCAATATAGTTTTCACAAAAATGTTTTAAATCAAGGAATTATTCATAAGATTTAAAGGTGCA
Source organism: Calotriton arnoldi (assembly GCA_963921515.1). NCBI lineage: Eukaryota > Metazoa > Chordata > Amphibia > Caudata > Salamandridae > Calotriton > Calotriton arnoldi. The sequence continues at coordinate 235,560 of CAWUFW010016609.1, read as the reverse complement.
AATACTCCATATCATTCAACGTTTGGTATCTCAATGTTAGGCGAACATTCATTGTCAACGGGAGGGTGGAGGGAAATGCAGTTTTCAGTTCATGAAGACCAGCAATGCAATGTCAACCTATTCTCAATGTTTGAAAACCATTGCTGCTTCCTTTAGGTCAATCAATCATTCAATCAATCAATCAAGCAATCAGGGGGTTGTAAAGCATAGCTACTCACCTGTGAGGGTCTCAAGGCGCTGGGGAGGGGGGGCTGCTGGTCCCTCTGGGTGGAGGATCATTCAAACAGCCAGATCTTGAGGTCCTTCTTGAATTGGGTCAGTGACACTGATTGCCTAAGGTGGAGGGGCAGGGTATTCCAGGTCTTGGCAGTGAGGCAGGAGAAAGAACTTCCTCCGGTTCTGTTCTTGTGGACCCTGGGGATGGAGGCTAGGGAGAGTTGGGCAGAACGTAGTTGTCTGGTGGGTACGTGGAATGCGAGACAGTGGTTCAGGTATGCTGGCCCTTCATCGTGGAGATCTTTGTAGGCATGTGTGAGGAGCTTGAAGGTGATTCTCTTGTTGACTGGGAGACAATGGAGTTGTCGGAGGTGTTGCATGATGTGGCTGTGGTGGGGGATGTCGAAGACCAGTCTTGCTGCGGTGTTTTGAACGTTCTGTAGTTTCTTGAGTTGTTTCTGGGTGACGCCGGCGTAGAGTGCATTGCGTGAGTCGAGTCTGCTTGTGATGCGTGCGTGCGTGACTGTCTTTCTGGATTCTGTGGGGAACAATCTGAATGTCTTTCGGAGCAGGCGGAACGTGTGGAAGCAGGCTGAGGAAACTGCATTGATTTGGTTGTTCATTGTGAGCGATGAGTCCAGTATGATGCCAAGGTTGCGTGCATAGTCTGTTGGGGTGGGAGGGGATTCCAGAGCGTCTGGCAACCAGGAGCCATCCCAGGTTGAAGGGGTCTTGTCCGAGCTGAGCTTGAGGCAGCTGTCTTTCATCCAGGTAGCAACGGCCTTCATTCCACTGTGGAAGTTGGTTCTGGCGGTTGAGGGTTCGTTGGTGAGGGAGAGGATCAGCTGGGTGTCATCGGCATAGGAGATGATGTAGAGTCTGTGGCTTTTGACGATGGGTGCGAGGGGGCCATGTAGATGTTGAAGAGGGTGGGGCTCAGGGAGGAACCCTGGGGCACTCCACAGCTGTTCTCTGTGGGTTTTGAGAGGAATGGGGGTAGTATAACTCGCTGTGTTCGGCCGGAGAGGAAGGAGTGGATCCAGCCCAGTGCCTCGTCGCAGATGCCGGCGTCGTAGAGTCTCGTGATTAGGGTGCGGTGGGAGACATCATCGAAGACGGCCGAGAGGTCCAGGTGGATGAGGGCTGTGGTCTCACCTGGGTCGAGTTGAGTTGCATGTCGTCGGTGTCAGCGAGGAGTGCAGTCTCCGTGCTGTGGTTGCTTCGGAAGCCGGATTGGAAGGTGTCCAGGACGTGGTTCACTTCAATGAACTGGAAGCGTTGGGCATTGATGGCCTTCTCGATGAACTTGGCTGGGAAGGGGAGGAGGGAGATGGTTCTGAAGTGCTTGAGGTCTGTTGGGTCTGAGGGTGGCTTCTTCAGCAGGGGGTTGATCTCAGCATGTTTCCAGTCATCGGGGAAGGTGGCAGTTTCGATAGAGCAGTTGATGGTGCGGTGAAGTTGGGGGGCGCTAGCTGCTCTGCGGAAGATGTGGTACGGGCAAGGATCGGACGGGGCTCCTGAGTGGATGTTCTTGATTGTCTTGAGTGTGTCCTCTGTTGTAAGCGGGGTCCTGCTGAGCACGGTCTGTTGGGGTGCGGCGTGGTTGTGTGCAGTAGTAGCTGGCGTAGTGGCAGGGTCTAGGGTGTCGAAGCAGTTGTAGATCTTCCTGATCTTGTGGTGGAAGAAGGTGCAGAGTTTGTTGCAGAGGTCGTGGGAGGGTGGGACGTCTGTGGTCTCGCTGTTGGACTTGGCGAACTCCTTGATGATGGCGAAGAGTTCTTTGCTGTTGTGTGCATTGGTGTTGATTCTGTCTTGGAAGGCTGTTTTCTTTGTGGCTTTGAGGAGGAGGTGGTGTGTGTTGATGGCAGATTTGAAGGTTGCATGGGTTTCCAGGGTTTTGTTATTCCTCCATCTCTTCTCGAGTAGTCTGCAGGTGCGTCTGGACTCGTGGAAGGCGGGAGTGAACCAGCTGGCTTTCTTGAAATGTGCTCGCATGGTCTCCTCTTGAGGGGTGCCAGAGTGTTGGCGCAGTTGGAGATCCATCGGTGGAGGTTGCAAACTGTGGTGTTGGCGTCTATTGGCGTTGGCGGAGTGGTTGTTCTGAGGGAGTCGATGAGAAGTTATTTGGTGGCCTTGATCTAGCTGCAACAGCGGGGTGAGGAGGACGGTGGTGTACGGTGGGTGTGGCGAAGGCGAGATGCACACAGTGGTGATTGGTTCAGGAGAGTTCGGTGATGCAGCTGTAGCTGATGTTTCCGCTGGCGGAGACGACTGGGTCGAGCGTATGTCCGGCTGTGTGGGTCGGTGCGGTGACTAGCTGCTTGAGTCCGATGTTCTCCAGTAGTGAGGTGGTGTTCTGGTCACTGGGGTTGTCCATGTGTAAGTTGAGGTCTCCGAGTATGATGTAGTCGGTGGATGCAAGAGCCTGGGGTGCAATGAGGTCTATGATGGCATCGGTGCAGGGCAGTCAGGGGCCGGGGGGCCTGTAGATGAGGGTGCCATGGAGGGTGGTCTGGATCTGAAAGTGGAGGTGTTCCATGGTCATCATTGGGCTGTTAGAGTCCGTGGTCAGTCGGAGGGTGTTCTTGTGGACGATGGCGATGCCTCCTCCTGGGCGGTTCTTGCGGGTGATTTTGTAGCTGCCGCAGACGGCGATGGAGATGTCCGGTCCAATTTCTGTTGCGTGTTTGTGTAGGGATTGCACGTTGAGGAGGATGCAGTTGAGCCGGTTGGGTGCGCTGTTGGTCAGCTGGGCGGCAGGAGAAGCTGGTGTGTTGGCCTAGGTGAAGGCGTGGTTGCAGTTCTGTCAGGCATAGGGTCCATGGATCTTCTTCAGTGATGCTAGGCGGCAGGCGGTGTGGCCTAGGGTTGAGGGTGAGGAGGGTGCTGGTGTCGTAACGCTGGAAGGTCCGAGAACCAGGGTCCCTGGCACTGGGCGCAGTCCAGGCATGGATGGGCACAAACAGGCTTGCCTTTGGCATGCCTGCTGCGTGGCTGCGCCGCAGCGCCATTAACTGCTGTGGGGGGCTGGACAGCTGTGAGGTGGAAAAACGTGGGAAGGCACACTGGGGGGGACGGGCTGTGGGGGATCACAGTGCCAAGGAGGATGAAGGGGAAAACAGGCAGAAAAAGGAAAGGTAATCCACTATGAACGATACTGCACACTAGCAATACAACACAACATCCTTTCTTTGATATGTGGTAATAAAAACCTAGCTACCTAATCTCAGTAAATCTTAAACTTACTTTTTCAAAGAAAAACTTTCATCTGGATTGGCAAAATATTCAGCTGGTGTTTCCTCGAAGACCAGAGCAAAAACACTGACTTCTGCACTTCAAAAAGGTTCAAATGGGAAACAATCCAATCCAAGACTGGCTCAAGAACCTGAATGCCCTAAATTGCTCCCTCCGTAAACTCCTTAGGCATCACCCTGGACAATAACTTGTCAATGAAGGATCACATCAAAAACTCAGCCAAAGGAGAGCTTTCCACACTTAAACATCTCAAGAAAATTAAACCATTCATTCCTATTGATGATTTCAAGACAGTAGTACAATCTCTTGTCCTCTCTGAACTGGACTATGGGAATGCCATCTTCGCAGAAATGCCGAAAACTCACCTTGCCCCCCTAAGGTCAGTTCTAAACATGGCGGCCCGGCTCATAATTGGTGTTAAATGGTTTGAACACATCACACCAGCTCTCAAGATCCTCAACTGGCTTCCCATTGAAGAAAGATGTATTTACAAGATTGCCTGCATCACCCACAAAGCCCTTCACACACATACCCCAACTATCTAGACAATAAACCTGCGAAAGCAGGAAAAACCAGAACTCTGAGAAGCTCCAATTCTCTTCTTCTCATACCTCCTAAACTGAAAAGGAAAACCACTCAGACTCGCTCTTTTTCTGGAAATGCACCCAGGATATAGAACACACTCCCTAAGGGAGCTCCAAAGCAACCCCTCCTTCTCCTGCTTCAAAAGAAACCAGAAACTCCTCCTCCTCAACAAATACTTTACCACACATGCCAACTGAACTAGGCTCCAATAGCTCACTCTCTCTATGACTTGACCGTGCGTGATAGTTGGGTATTTGATTGTTTCAGCTGTCTTGAATCTAAGGGCCATATGTATCAAAGTTTGTGTTTGCGATTCTCAAATAGCGAATTTTTAAGAATCGCTATTTGAGAATCGCAAACGAGATGTATGTAGGATTCGCAAGAAAAATTGCGAATCCTACATATTCCTTAATTGCGATTCGCAAATTGCGAATCGCAGTTAAGGAAACCCTCCCCATTCATTCCTATGGGCCTAGAGGCCCATAGGAATGAATTGGAGGACATTCTCAATTTGCGATTAGCAATTAGAGAATCGCAAATTGAGAATGCAATTTCAAGGTTGCAAGGGTGTCCAAAGGACACCCTGTTGCACCCCTGAAATGAGCATGGGTGCACATGTGGCGCACATAATGCCCTAAGGGCATGTATGTGCGCCACATGCCACTTTGAAAAATGCAAAAAAATGCATTTCTCAAAGAAATCGCAAGTTACCACCAACCTGTAGTTGGTGGTAATTTGCGATTCCTTAAGCCATAATCACACAACTTAGGTGCTTCATACATTTCATTTAAGGAATCGCAATTAGCAATTCCTTAAATGCATTCATAAAATAGAGAATCGCAATTTTGCGATTCTCTATTTGCGAATGCCTTTTGGGATGATACATCCCAAAGAAGCTTATTCCAGTTCACAAACGGGCCGATTCTGAGAATCGGCCCGTTTGCGAACGGGAAATGGGCTTGATACATATGGCCCTAAGTGTCTAGCATCATATGCAGAGCTACATTATTCTATTTCTCATTATATGCATCCTATGTAAAGCTACGTTATTTTATTTCTCATTTTATGTAAAGCACTGACACCTTCAGGTCTAGCTAGCGCTATATGAAACATATATAAAAAGAAGTATGTTATTCTGCCCCAGAACATTTCTGAAAGAAACACATTTGCAAGCCATGGTCTCTGTGTTTGTGTGCAAAATAATTTATCACTAGCTTCCTCGAGAAGGAATGTACTTGTGTTGCAACAGTGCAAGGTAACGAGCTAAACATTCGTTATGAATGAGAAAAAGTATTTCTTTGTTTCCTTGTGTTTTTGCTTTAATAAAACATATAATTTCTTCTGTAAAACAAATTATATATTTAACAGCCAATGGAAATTATGTGCAAATATGTGGCATTTTGAAATTAATAATGATTTGTGCTCTGAAAGTAACAATTTTAGTGCTTCATGCTATAAATTTGAGTGCTTTTTGTGCAGAAGATTATAAAAGACACTGGGCCATATTATCAAGAACGGCGCAAACATTATCGCCGCTTTAGCGGCAGGAAACTGCCGCTAAAGCGGCGATAAGGGGCTTGATAATATGCCCTATAGAATTCCAATAGAAGCCCAGGTTTGATGTCCTTGACACCAGAACCTGGGCTTCTATTGGAATTCTCTAGGGCATATTATCAAGCCCCTTATCGCCGCTTTAGCAGCAGTTTCCTGCCGCTAAAGTGGCGATAATGTTTGCACCATTCTTGATAATATGGCCCACAGTTTTGGGGAAGAGACAGATTTCTTCTTGTGCAGGTTTTCTTAATGGTCTTGAATGGGCATTAATCTTCAGTATTCTCCTTTTCCTGTCTATCGACTCTCCTTAATTAATTAGGGGTGGAAAGTCGACAAGTGGGAAGTTTCCATAATATTGCCCCTGATTCATAAAACACCTGCACACAATTTGCAGTGCTCTTATCCATACATTTGCATGTGCACTAGTTGAAAAATATGTGTGCCTAGTGTGTACGTTACCACAAATGCTGCTAAAACAATGGCTACTTAGGGCCACATTATCAAAAATCCATTTTGCATTCCTTAATTTTAGGTAATCGCTATTTAAGGAATGCAAAATGGCATGTAAGAAAATAGCGATTACCTACTAGTGATTCATAAAGATTCGTAATCGCAATTTGGTAATCGCTATTAGGTAATACTAATCCATTCGTTCCTATGGGCCTAAAGGCACATACGCCCATAGGTGCGAATGGTTTTGCATTACCTAATTTGCGATTACCTAATTGGTAGTCGCAAATTAAGTAATGCAATACCAAGGGTGCCTGGGGGCCTAAGGCCCCCCTGAAGCACTCCCCAAAAAAATTTGCACATGTAAAGCGCACACATGGCACTTTGAAAAATGCATTTATGTGCATTTTTCAAAATTTACATATGGTTACATCGACTTGGAGTCAAGGGTAATAGCATTTCTTAAATGCACAATTCGCATTTAGAAAATGCTTGCTACATGTCCGATTCCCTATTTGTAGTTGCAATTTTAGGTAATCACAGTTTTTGCGAATACCTAAAATTGCGACTACAAAGCCTTTCATACATCTTGAAAGGCTATTTTTCATTTGCAAACCCGGGAAATTACCGATTCGCACCGTTTGCGAATACAAAATTGTTTGATACATGTGGCCCTTAGTTCCAAGAATGAGTTGGTGCTAAATATAAAAGTACTTTAACAGATTAACTGCAGTACTACACTCCTCTAACAACTTCTCTAGACAATATTGGGAATGAGAATTCCAGTGGGAGTCGAGCACTGAGGAGCGAACAAGCTTGGAAGAAGGGTAATTGAACATTGCATATTCCCAATCCACAGGTGAAGCAATGCCTGACTCCTTCTGATGTTAAAGTACAAGCTATTCCCTGTATAACATTTTTGTGTGCATTAATCTAACTGGCTGCCACACAGCCACTTGCCAGTTTCCAGTACTGCTTTCAGGAGCACACAATGATCTTACAATGTCCTCCAAAAGTCTACCTATCCATGAGCAGTTCACGTTATTCATATAGCATGTGGTTCATGGGCTGGAATGTGCAAATGTCTTTTGCCATTCTCATGCATCAATTAGCATCGAACATGGACATAACCTTCATTGTTGCTTTACATGCATTTCAAGCGAAGGGTGCTGTCTCTATGCCCTATCCCTGTTCTGGCCATTAAGCGTAGTGATACACTTTTGCATTATTCTGAGTCTCTTGTCTCCTGCTTCAAATTCTGGCAGTTACTCCTCCTCTTGCTTGGAGCTTTTTCTTCACCCATAGACTTTGTCACTGTGACCACCAATGAAGCCAATTTGTGACTGAGTAATCCTCTTTGGACACCACAAGCTTGTGTTTCTTACTGTACAGATTGCCTTACAATGCTCCTCAATCTACCAAATGCAGGCTGTGTCCCAGTCTAGCCTCTAAACACAGTCTTTCTGAAATATGCTTTGACAAACCCTAAACATTTTCTGTCCATCGTATGATTCAGTGAGCACTATAATAAACATTTTTCTAGGGTCCTCACCTTCAATTTCCGTTTATTTCTTTTAAATCAGATTGCTCCTATTTTCACCTCTGATCATTTATTGATATTTTCTACTTAGTTGATAAATATGATTTTTGTGAACACCTTTGTAGGAATGACCATCTTTTGCATGGTGCATCCCAGACTGTAGATCTCTGTGCAATTTACCCCTACTAACTAGGGGTAAAGTGCCTGTATGCCTGTTGTAAACATGATGAAATTGGCATGCCCCTACTTAGGATATTCATCATACCCACAAGTCTCTAGCATATAGTACAAAGTGCCCCCAGGGCCTGTAAGTTAAATGTCACTAGTGGACTGCAGCATCAGATGTGGCACCCACTATAGTGACAGCGCAGACATCACTGCAGGCCTATCATTTGTAACCTGTCTGTTGTAGTTTTAAATTGCAAATTCGAACTGTCAAAATAACCCCTTTTGACAAGTCAAAACCATCCTTTCAAATATTTATAAGTCACCCTTAAGTAGGCCAAATTGCCCATAGATCAGGATATATGGTATTTAAAAGTAGGGCTTGTAAAGATGAAATGTTAAACATGTCCTTATAGTAAAAAAGACTGTTGAAAGTGAGTAATCTCCCTAAAGATGAGTGGAGGTCTCAAAGTCTTGTGAAAGGAGTTTATTGAGTTCAAGTCAGGAAGAACAGCTCAGCCACCCAACAGGCTCTGCCCACAGATACCGTTTGAGTCACAGAACATTCTACAGCCGGCCACAGGTTGGCAAGCATTCTGGAACCTATACATGTGATGTCATGAAGAGGCAAAGCAGAGGCACATTACCACACATCTCCCTTACTAATACAAAAACAAAAAGTACAACAGTTCAGAGCAAAACTAGATAACAAACATAAAGTGATTTCATGTCAGGCAACAAATGTGAATGGAATCAAAATAAAAGAGCAGGCGAAGGTTTACACCACATAGTCATCCAAGTAGAGATGAGCGCGGGTTACTCTCTCTGATTTTCTCAGATAGACAATATCACACTTACTCCCACTATCATCTCCATCCTCATCAACACACTGGTCACTCCCCAACTTCCTTCCCCTGCACACAACAACTCTGCCAAGATTCCACACCCTATGGTCAGAGGTTTTGATGGCATTGTGAAAAATCTTAATAACCTTCAAGGGTTTAGAAAACTTGGATCCAGTGACACACCATCCAGGTTTTTTAATTACCACAAAGTCCCCAACCGCAACCTTTTTGTTTTTGACGGCATGTCTCAAATCATACTGCATTTTGCTACTCAAACACCTTTCATCTTCTTTTCATTTCCAATCTTCCGTGTCAGAGCCGACACGTTTGTCAGAGAGGAATTTATTTACCCATGGAGGTTCTAAGAAGGTATCAGGATGCCTTCCACAAAACAGGAAAAACTGGGATTTTTCTGTAGACGTGTGAGGAGAGAATCTGTATACCCCGACCCTTTTTGAAACCTCCTCCTTCCAGTTGAGACAGTTGCTCTTAGCCAATGAGGTGGTTTCCTTAAGGACACGATTAAACCTTTCCACAGTCCAATTGGATTTGGGATGATAGAGGGCACACTTCTTACGCAAAACCCCACACCCCAGAAGAAAATCCTCAATTTCTTTCGAGACAAGCTGTACCCCATTGTCAGTCAACAGTGTTTCAGGCAACCCTTCTCTGCTGAACAACATTTTAAGAAAATTGATTACTATTTTTGTGTCTACTCCCCCGGAGAAGCTGATTTTAGGCCACCTGGAGAAAAGATCCATCACAACAATGACATAACTGTCCTGGCCATCACCATGTACAGGACCTAAAATGTCTAAAGCGATGTCCTTCCAGGGACCACTCGGGCGTGTTCTAGCTACCATGGGCTGCACCCTAGCTTTCATACTTTTTTTCACTCAGCGAGCATTGTACACAATCTCTCACCAAACTTTCAACCTGGAGGTCCATCCCAGGCCACCAATAGGTGGAATGTAATCTCTCCTTGGTTTTGGATATGCCCAAATGTGATTTATGAGCCAGGTCCATTAGTTCCTTGTGTAACGTAACCGGGGGAACTAGCCTATGACCTCTCAACAACATGCCCTCACTAGAGGATAATTGGTCCCTCACACACCAAAAATCTTTACAACATGTGCCTCCTTGTTCATTATTATGCCAACCAGCACAAATGAGCACCATAATGCTCTGAAGAACCTCATCCTCATGACAAGCTTCACGCCATTGTTCCTGTGAAATAGTCTCGTGCTCAATCTCACAAACAAAATCAGTGGATTTATTGAATGCCAGGTCACTCTGCTCACTTCCCCTCTGGGATTTCAAGCCGGTTACAGGAACCAACCTCAAAAGTGCATCAGCGACAATATTCTCAGAACCAGGAATGTATTTCATGCAAAAGTCATATGCCTTTAGAATTACAACCCACTTAGAAATCCTGGGTGAAATGAAGTCAATGCCTTTACTGGTAAAACCTCCACAAAGGCTTGTGATCCATCTTGATCAAGAAGGAAGTGCCCCATAAAAACTTCTTCAACTTCTTGATGGCCCAATTGACTGCAAGGGCCTCTCTCTCAATGACTGAGTACCTACACTCAGCCCCTTTGAGACTCCTGAACATAAATATAATGGTGTTCTCTGGACTAGAACCACCTTGATATAAAACGACACCAAGACGCTTGAGACTTGCATCAGTGGTGATGATAGAAGGTTTGCTGGGATCAAAGTTGCGAAGTTTGGGTGTCTGGGAGAGTTTGATCTTGACTTCACGGAATTCACATTCACACCCCTCACTCCACTCAAACCTAACCCCCTTTTTTAATAAATTCCTCATGTTAAAGGTGACATCCGCAAAATCCTTTATAAATTTATTGCAGTACTCCGCCATCCCCAAAAAACACATGAGTTCCTCTTTAGATGACGGAGAGGCTAAATTCTTAATGGTATCAACCAGTTCTGCCTTGGGCACCACACCATCAGCAGTTATAGAATGCCCTAAGTAATCTATTCTGCTGAGACCAAACTTACATTTCTCCAACTTGATGGTGAGATTATGTGAACTTAACCTGTCCAGAACCTGCCTGCCATGTTCAAACTTATCACACCCATAAACAAGTATGTCATCTTGATATACGCAGACACCAGGCAGTCTGTGCAGAACCTTCTCCATAGCTCGCTGAAAGACTGAGGCAGATGACACCAGACCAAAAGGCATCCTAATGTATCTAAAAGTACCAAAAGTCGTAACAAAGGCCGTGAGGTCTTTCGACAGCTCATCCAACAAAATTTGGTGGTAAGCGGAAGTCAAATCTATGGTGCTGAAAATGTTTGCACTACCCACAATTGTCAGGAGATCAGAAATATTAGGAAGGGGATATTTATCCACCAATACACACTTGTTGAGCTGCCTGAGGTCCACATATAGCCTCCAAGAGCCATCAGCCTTCCTTGCAGCCACTACTGGAGCCAACCAGGCAGTCCCCTCATCCTCTTCTATAATGCCTTGAGATTTAAGCTTCTCCAATTCACAGCGCATCTCTTCTTTTACTGCAAAAGGAACATTGCGGACCTTACTGGAAATGGGAACAGAGCATGGTCCAAGCTTAATCTTGTGACAGAAACCCTTCAAACAACCTAGTTTTCCACCGAAAGCTTGAGGATATTCCTCCTTCAAACTTTCTTGCAAGGAGGTATCATGCCCTACAAGTTTGACAGGTTGCGTATCCCTCAGAACGATGGGGGTGTCGATGTTGGAATCCAACATGACACCCAGGTCCCTTTGATGTCACCAACTCAAAATACTGTCACCCTTCTTTGATACATAGATCTTGCCTGAGGTAAAACGGCCCTCGTATTCCAACAACCCTATGAAGTACCCCCGCAGTTCAATGGTATCTCCGCCATAGGCATAGAGTTTGATGCCAGGTTTTCATAGCCTGACTTTTCCCTGTAACGTATGCTCATAAAATCTGTTGGCAACAATGGTAATTTTGGCACCAGAGTCAAATAAAACCTTCGTTTTTACCCTTCAACCACAATGAAATCCAAAGGCCCCTCACCTCCAACCTGGAGATCAATTTGTCCACACTCAAAGTCATGGGTATCTTCACCTGAGTCATATTCAACTTCACTCACCCTTTGTTTGAGTCTTTTCATCCTTCACGCAGCCGCAAAGTGCCCCTTCTTTTTGCAAAATGTGCAGACAGATTTTGGAGCTGGACATGACATGACAGGAATTGTGAACTGCTTTGGTCTCACCACCTTTGGGAGAGAATTTATCTTTGGAAGCAAGATTAGATTAGACCCTAAACCCACAGCAGATACCTCCTTACTGAGGTCTTTCTTGATCACCTTCACACATTCTAGAGAGTGTTCAATTCATTTCGCGACAAGCACGACTTCATCTAGACTAGGTTCATCTTTGAGCCATAGATGATCACGTACCTTTTCTGTCCTGCAACCTGACATAAACTGGTCTCTGATCCTTTCATCTATTAAAGCACCAAACTTGCAGGAAGAGGCCAGACGTCTCAGGTCTGTGACCTAATTTTCAGTTAATTCTCCTTCCCTTTGTATCTTTTTACCAAAATGATACCGTTCCAAAATAGTGCTTACCTTGGGTAAATGATGAACATCAAGTTTGTGCATGCACATTTCATACTCATTGAGATCTACAGCAATACTGTCAGGAACATCAAGAAGATGGTCAAATATCCTGACCTTCAGACCCAAGACAGTGTAAAAGTAAAGCTGTTCTCCTCTCAGCACTGAGTGAGGTGCCACAAACTCGAGAGAACCTTTCAAATACTTTTTTCCACTTTAACCACTTAATGGGTGGTTCACCAGGAGATTGAAGGAAGAAGGGGGATATTAACATTCTGCATGTTTAAAAATAAAAATGTCTAAAGTATTTAGGCAAGGAAAAACAGTACAGCACCAAGACAAAGCAAGTTGTAATAGAAACACGAAGGCAGAACTTGTGGAAGAATTTTAAGATGCAGAAACAGAAATACTGTGAGGCGAAGCTGTGCGTATCAGCGGAAAGCTGTGACACGCTCGAAAGGAGTTGTGGCAGAAAGCCATGACATGCTGAAAAGTAGCTGTGCATGCCAGCGAAGAATGGGGGTGTGTGAACCTTGACACACAGGAACCAACTGAGTGTGCCAGTGAAACAGAGTACCAGCTGTGGGTGTCAGCACAGAAATGTAACACGCCTTATCTGACACACTGTAATATAGCGCTGTGTGTGCAAGCATAGGGTTGAGACACACTATGAAACAGCTGTGCGAGTCAGCGAAACGAAGCACCCAAACAACTGACACGCATACCACGAGATGAGTGAGGACAAAACTGTAAAGGACAGGCTGCACCCAATAGCTACAATGCACCTCTTGACACGCCGTAGTGTAGCTGTGCATGTCAGTGGACAGCTGCACTGAACAGGTGACAGGCAGTATTGCTGTGCGCATCAGCGTGGAGAGCCTCGGTAACAAAGCCGTAACACAGGACACTGGGACCTGGCAGCCGTCTGATGTCACAGAGGGAGGCACGCAGGGTTGTTGTGCGCATCAGCGAGGAGCGCCTTGGTAACCAGGGTGTAATACGGGAAGCTGGGGCCTGGCAACCGTCTGATGTCACAGAGGGAGGGACGCAACTTGCAACGTCTTACATTGCAGCATGACGTGCATTTCAGTGATGGTGAGGAGTAGGGCTCGCAGAGGTGAAGAGGTGAGGACGCTTGCAGGAGATGGCTCACCAAAGAATCTCTTAGCAGGAAGATTCAGTTCGGAGAAGGAACACAAGAAAAGCAGGTAATCACTCGAGCGCTTTGGCAGTGTTTAAATGTCAACAAACACGGGGCTAAGTGAAATCCGCAGTCAAAAATTAAATCAAAGCTCACCCCAATGCTTGCTACGGCGAGGGCAGTCACACAGTAGTTGGCAGGAGTCTGGCGGAATCAGGTGTAGAGTCATGGAGCTTTCAGGCAGTGGAGCGCTCAATAAAACGGTGCCGCACTCTTCTTCCTTGATTAGCACGGGGTTGAAGAATGGTACATCGTCCTCTGAGGCTAGTATGAGGTTTGTAGGAAAAGACTGGCAGAGTGGTAGCAGAGCAGTCACAGAAGTAGAAGTAGCAGAAGTGCCCTTGTAGTAGAGCAGGTACAGAAGTAGAAGTAGCAGTTGTGCCCTTGAAGCAGTGAAATCATGGTGTTGAGCTGTCCTTCATTTCCCAGTCATCGCCAGTGTTGAAATGTGAGTAATCTCCTTAAAGATGAGTGGAGGCCTCAAAGTCTTGTGAAAGGAGTTTATTGAGTTCAAGTCAGGAAGAACAGCTCAGCCACCCAACAGGCTATGCCAACAGATACCGTTTGAGTCACAGAACATTCTACAGCCAGCCACAGGTTGGCAAGCATTCTGGAACCTATACTTGTGATGTAATGAAGAGGCAAAGCAGAAGCAAATTACCACAAAGACCCAAAGCCTATTTTCATTATAGCAAGACTTGCTGTTATTAGAAACAAACTGGGTGACGTTATTACATTTAATAATGATAATTTTGGTTAGGAAACAGCTAGACATATAATTCAAAGACTCTTTTTAATAGCTATTCAAAACCCAATTTAATGGTAAAATCTAATTTTAATAACTACTAAGGAAAAAGTACTTTTAGAAAGTTACCTTTTTCCTGCCAAAAGCCTCTGGAGGCCGATTTGCATGCACTCCAACTGTCATCTGTCAGTTGAATAGCCCTCTTGATGAGGTGTGAATAATGCTCCCAGAATAAGACAAAGGCCTTGGATGTGGGCAGGTGATGGTCCCTTAGCAGCATGGTCAGTAGACTGTGCCCAGAAACTTCATTAACTTCAAAGAGACTTATTCTGTCACAGTCAAATGCAAGCTGACACCTGAATAAGCCCTTCCTTTTTTCAACCAATTCAGACAGGCACCAATAACAGTGGGAGAAGAGCTTCCCCTCACACTGATTTAGTGTGACCACAGAGGAGGGATATCCTATTTCCATGACCACACCTCTGGGGTAGACACACAAGCTCTGCACAGGGGAAAAAAGGTTCTGCTATCTTGGTTTTAGGAAGATAGGGACACTGTGAAATTGTTTGTAGTAGGGTACACAGGAAATGCCTCAAAAGTCGGTAAGGTTACCCCGGGTAATGTTTACCTATTGGTTAGGGAGGGGCCAAGAGTCTTCCCCATACACAGGCTGGCACCAGGCATAAATGTGGCATCCCCAGTACCCTCCTTAGAACACTACTGGGCCTGTAAAAGATCAGAAGAGGACTGAACTTGTTGTTTGAGACCTCACAACAGCCCTAAGGAACTGGACCTGTTCACTCTCTTATACCCAGGACAAAGGAGTAGACTCCAAGGGTCATAATGCTGACCTCCTATTCAAGCTACAGGGATACAGCAAGCTACAATAGGCCTTTTCTGCAACTGCCCAGCTTGGGTGGCAATGGACCTGGACTGTATCCTACTGTTGACGTCTGATTGACACCCTGTGTATCTCTAACTGCCTCCACTCAGGTCCCGGGGGCTTTAACATTGTACTCCTGTGGTGGATTGGGAATAAAGGACTAAAGTCAGAAGAGACATTCTCCGACCAGGATGAACTTGGTTGGTATATCTGACCTGCACTCCATCATGGTCAGCGTCAAACTGTGCTTAGGTCCTGGTCTACTGCGACCATTGGCTATCATTGGCACTTTATGCTTCTTGATGCTATCCCTACTTAAAATGTAAAAAATGTATATCCCTGGTTCCCTTTATTTAATTTTTGTCATAATGGTGTCATTTTGTTTACTAAACGCTGCTCTATTTTTCTAATTTGTTTTGGGATTTTTATTGTGTTGCATTTCGCCTTTATTACTGTTTTGGTACCGCATATATACTTAACACTTTGCCCTAAGTCAAGTCAAGTCTGTCTGCTCCATGCCATAGCTACCTGGGGGTTGAGATTAGATTAATTTAGTGACTTTGAGGATCCTCTTGGGAAGGGTTGTGATTGTTTCTTGAGGCGGGTAGTCACCCACCCCAAATAATAATCCAATTTCTTACAACCTTTGTTTGACTCTTACATCTTTATTGCTCAAATGTTTTGCATTGTGCTTTTAGCCTCCTTCTCCAGTGCCTCTTGCATGTGAATAACTTACTTTTTATGTAGCGCTTACTACTGCAAGTTTCCCATTGCCACTGATCTTGATTGCATCTTGGTTGCACAGATGCAGTCCTCCCCATCCACAGGTTATCATCTGTCACATGTATTCTATACAGGAGGCACCCACCAAACCAGTCTGGGTAATGAAACTCCCCTCAGTCTTCGGTTGCAGCCAACCACAGCATGAAATATTTTTGCTCTAAACTGAAGATTAAAAGTATTGTTTAGAGTTAAGTGATAAAGGAAAATTATTTGAACTGTAAAGGAAGTCGTAAATCTGTCAGAGAATCCTCCAATAGAATTTCCTCCCTTTGAGGCATAGAATACATACATACGCTTGTTACTAAGTTGTTGATTTTGGTTGATGCATTGGGCAGTGGTTTAATTAATCCGTTGTGGTAATCAGTATAAGACCGGTTACAGACTTTAATCCCAGCAGCCCACTAAATCTTTTATCCTTCTGAAATCAATGAATTGGATTGGGTCATTTTTAACATCTGTTTTCTGCACAATACTGGACTAGGTCAACTGATTACACCCCCAGCTTATTAGCTTGTAAACTCCTTCTGAAAACCCACAGTTGCAGTGTTTGACTGCTGCTGTGCTCATGGACTTCGCATCGCATGCCGTGTGCCAGGAGACCCTGTAGCATGACTGTGGACACCCTATTTCAATCAGATGCTTTCTGTGGACTAGACTTAGATGTGTGTTCATGCAGGCTTTCTTTGCCTCTTTCATCTTTGATATGTTTCGTCTTCAGTTGTACACATCAACCCAAATCAATTAGGCCTTGGCTAAAGTCTGCGGGACATTCAGAAAATTCATTTTGTAGTACTGAAAGTATTGCTACAGTAGTAGTACTTATGTATTAAACAAATGCTGTTTGGAAACCTATGTCCAGGCACCTCCAGTTCTGCCTCTCCTCTCTTTTCTCTCCTTGGTCTCAAAGATCTCCCAATATGTAAGTATACGTATTAGTAGTAAATGGGGGAGGGTCGGGAGGATTGAATGGAAAATGGGGAATACTTGAAACGAAATGGGAGGTGTTTAGAGAAATTTAAGGAGAGATTTGGGAGGGACATGTTGATACAAAACACCCACCCACAAAGGAGTAAAACAATTGCAATTCAGGAAATACACTTCTTCAGTTACTAGCCCAAAAGGAGTGAAAAAAGCTGTAAATGCACTACAGCCCAGCTTGGACTACCTCGTTATTGAGAAATGTTTTATTAATAACATGCATTTTCAGATTAACTTGGTCTAGCATTTAAACGGTGTTAGCCAACCTTTAGGCTTTGCCAGTGCTCGTTGCTAAGGCTGAATAGCATTGGCAAAAAGAATAAAATGTTGCTGCATATGTGGAGCAGCATTGTCTAAAACTATGTGTGTGCAAAATATAAGTCAAGGTGCTTCTGGAACCATTTTTTATTTACTGCTTCTAGATGGCAGACCTGCATTTCTGAGTTGTAATTAAAAAAAATCTAAAAAGTTTGCAAAATTAACTTTTATAGAAAGAAGCAACACAGTCGCAAAATGCAGCTACCAAGCCCTCCAAATTAAAAAAAAAAATGGGACGAGATGCTGCAGTGAAGTAACAGAGGACGAGGGGGAACAACTCTAAACCACCTAGCGGTGATGAGCAACGAGCAATGTGGGGCAGAAGAGCAATGGAGGAACTGGGGGGAGGGTTGAAAAAAGAGAAAAGAAAGCAAAGAGGAACAGGGATGGGTAGAGGAAGCAACAGACCAGCTTGGGCATGGGGAAACATATGGGGGGATATGAGGGGAAGCAACACTCAAGGAAGGGGCAAGACAACACATGCTCTCATGGAGTGCTCAAAGAAAAAAAAGTAGTTCCCTAATTGTAAGCAAGGATACAACTCATCCAATCAGCAGGATGGTAAAGAATCAATGATCCACAGGAGGGACAAACACAAGAAGGGGAAGGAAAGCCATTGAATAAAAAGACAAATTAGATTCACAAGAAAGACAACTAATGATGGGCTGACAAAAAGTCCATGGTAAGTGTTGGCATTGTACACCATAGGTCTTTCATCACAGTCTGTAGGGTAGACTAAAAAAATTCTGGAATACCTTGCATCCTTCTTCTTTTGGAAAAGCCCACCAACCGGAAGAAAAGCTATTGTTTTTTCCAAGAAGCTTTAATTTGTTTTTCAAAGAAATCCTTGAACTTAACTTTAATAATTCTGGCCAGAGCCTGAAATTCTTCTGGCTTTTCCTATAATACTTGTGAGTGAAATATGTTCATATTAAGAGATTATGTGACATCCAGATGACTGCTGACACTTAGCTGTGACCCAGTGTGGGAAAGCACATCATACAGCTGCATTTCAGCAAAGGGGTAGACATGCGTCACAAATGCCACTTGGGACCTGTCAGTGGTGCCAGAGCCAGTATTACATCTGTGAAGTGTTGAACGTCTTCATTATTGCTTCCTCTGGAAGGTTCACACTGAGAACTAGCAGTGCAACAACTGAAAAAATGGCACATGTTAAAATGTAAAAATGCAGTGATGAAAGAACATTGCTTATTCGCAGCTTAGACAGAAGGAGCATCTCTCTTCATACCAAAGCCACAGCAGCTTACAATCAACACTGCATGCGAAAGAGTTTTTGGTTCGCGTTTAAAGACCATATTGCTTCTAGCAATAATGAGGTCAATACAATGCATTTAGAGCTATTTTAAGCAAATCTTTGTTTACTTTCTCAAAGTCCAGTATTTGTCTTTCAGGGTCATCCTGATCTTCCCAGTCATCCTGCTCTTTTCATTTTACAAAAACATCCTCTTGCAGTATTTGTGAAGCTGCACTTTAGCATGAATACATCCGGACCAAGCAAAATAGCATGGGGAGGCTGTAGTAAGGGCTGGGAGTGGGGGGCACCCAGCTAGCTTGCTGGCTTCTCTATTTTGTCTTTTAGAATGAGAGGGTGCAGCACATTGTAAGCCACAAATGGAACAATTAAGCTGTGGCCAAGATCCAAATATACAACCATAATAGGCATATACACCTGTCGTTGCCCCAGCAACAGATACAAATCCATCTGTAGAGTCAGCTAATTGCAGAGGGGTACTTTTCTCATGTTTATTGGAGAGATGGAAGGAATACAGCTCCGGTTTCAGATTCTGATTCGAAGCTTGAACTTCAGTGGCAGGATCTTTTTAGTGCAGAGGTTCTCTTTAACTTCTTGAATGTTCTGCAATAAATTCAATAATGAAACAGCATCAGATAAATTCATTTTAAACTATGCCATTCTTCCAGGGAAACCAAGATCAGGTACATACATTGGAACACCAAAGAGAATATGGCAAGGAGTTCGGCAACCTAATAATTTACTATGCAAGTTATTTAGCACTCTTGTGAGTATAGCAATCATATTCCCAGAACAGACATAGTATCCATAAATATGTTAACAGTGAACACAGGACTGTTGTCTGAACTAAATGTATGAACTGCAGCCATTGTTACTAGGCACTGCTAATCTTTTAGGATCACTCGAGCAGTGGCAGTCTTTTGAAGCCACACTCAAAAGTATGTAGAGGAGGAATCAACCACAACCGATATGTACTTTTTGTGACTGACTGTTGGCAATGTTCCAACATGATCAAGGAACACAATACCAAAGTGTTTATCGGATATCATCAGTGGAGTAGGTGCTGGCCTTACAGTAGTTGAATGTTTCATTTGCTGACAACTGTTATATTGTTGTATGTATATTTTAGCATTCTTTGGTAAACAAGGCCGCCAGTAGCTGTAGCATTGACACAGTGGCATTGATGCCAGCGTCACTGAAGCTAACCCTTCAAGCAGTGCCTTATTCAGATCTAATCTAGCTTACTCATTAGGTATGTACCTATCCCCAACTCTAGGTATAAAAAGCACCTGAACAGTATTCTTTGCAAGTCTATAAGAATATTTGGAAGGGAACCCCATCAGGAGGCATTTTGCCTTTCAATGTTGCTTGTATTGCCACCAATATGTCTGCATCAGAGATTAAGCCACACCAGACATCTTAAAGGTTTGCACCTCTGTCTCTGAAGCTAAATCAGCCACACCAGTTAGTGGAATTCCTTCACTTTATTGTTCAGGGTGTGCTATACATGGACCACAGGAAGCTTGCCCTTTAGTACAACAACCTTTCCCCAAAGCTGTTTTGCTTTTAACTATTTACCTTTGGAATCTTCGAATCCATTTAGATGCCAGTGTAGTAAGTCCACATTGTAAACATGGGCACAGAATGTATTTTACACATCATAAACCCAAGCTCAGTTAGCCTTCCCAACTTGGTTACTTTTAAAATGTCATCTCTCTTCCTTACATCTATAATAGCCTAAATGAGGGCCTATATTGAGTACAGTTTCACACTTTTCTGATCTTTGAAACTGATGTTCTAAATTACTATTTGTTTCATCATATCGTAGAGAAGGGAATGTAAATCAATTCTTCAAACAATACATTTTAATTCTCTGAGTATTTTCCTAGTGGTTTAACCTATATAAACCTTTTCGCAGAGACACAGGATTGAATATATGCCATTTTTCTTCCTACAGTTAGCAAGTTCCAGTAGAGACGCCCTGAAATTTCCAATTTTGCATTCCTTTGTAATAATGCATACACTTAAAATGCCACAGCATATTTGTCTTTAAATAAGAGTTAACCCACACGTTTGATCCCTCTCTTTATTATATCTATGGGCATGGGCAAATTCTTCTTTTATGGAAATATCTTTTCTAGATGCAAACTAAGGTTCATATAATTTGATTGTAAATGCAATTTTTAAGATGTCCTATTTTTTGCTAATTACATTTCTAATCTCATAGCTGCCATGGTTATAACTAAATACTGACATTGTCCATTCTTTACTCTTATTTCGTTCTCTTTTATATGAGGTAAATTATCTATATTTTGGTATTTGGACCTTTCATCTACTGCATGTATGACCATATTTGGATAGCACCTAATTGCAAATGTTTTCTTCCTTGTTTAGACATGTTTACCATATATTTCTCCCTTGTGGAACAGTTTCTTCTAATTTGTAGAAACTGTCCATAAGGTAAATATACTATAAAACTTAGGGGCATATTACCAAGCCCCTATCGCCACCACAACGTCACTTTTTGTGACGTTGTGGTGGTGATAGGGTAAGGGCCCTATTACCAAGGCAGCGTTAAACCACATAACGTGGCTAAAAGCCACGTTAAGTGGCTTAACGCTGCCTTGGTAATAGTGCCCCTTTCACGCTAAACTTAGCGTGAAAGGGGCGTGCAGTGGGTGTTGCGGTGAGCGTTCCACCACAACACCCATTCACTTCGACGCTGCCAACTATTATCAAGAGAGGCGATAATAGGTGGCAGCGCCGAACTTAAGACCAGGAATATCCTGGTCTTATAGGTAGCGATACGAGGAGAAATGCTTCATTTCTCCTCGTTTTACTTTTTCTATGTGTGCTGCCTTGTGCAGCACACATGGAAAAAGCAAAATGGCAAGGTATGTTTATGTACAGGAAGGTGTCCCTTCCTGTACATAAACAAACCTTTTTAAAATGCCATTTTGTAACTTACATGTGTGCTGCATGAAGCAGCACACATGTAAGTTACAAAATGGCATTTTAGGTTTGTTTATGTACAGGAAGGGACACCTTCCTGTACATAAACAAACCTCCCGCTCATGAGACACCCTTGCACTCTGGTGCAAGGGTGTCTGCGTTGGCGTTAAGTCGTGAGACTTAGCTCCATCGCAGGGGGAAACGGCAGGCTGCAACATATCCTTGGTAATATGGTGCAGCCTTGCGTTTCCGAAGTGGCGATGAGAGGCGTTAAGCCAAGGAGGCTAACGCCTCTCACCGCCACTTCCTAGATAATATGCCCCTAGTTTATGTTTACTCTCAGAGTGTAATAACTTGCTACGTCCTGATTCCTTGATTAAATATGTTGTTTTTAATTGTAAATCAACAAGTCCAAAAGTCTATCTGCATATTGCTGTATGTCATTGGGAAATTCAAATATCATCCTAAACGCTTATCTATTCTAACATAAATAATACATCCTCCATATTGCATTTCCATATAAATGATATATTATCAACAAATCTATTTCATTTTCCCACACATAACTTGAATGAATTATTTTCTCCATATATATTTTTGTTTAAAATCTGTCATATATCCCGGCTAAACACATGATGCATATATGGCCCCATGCTAGTTCATTTCTTATGTTTGTAAAAATCTTTTTTGCACCTGACGAGATTTTCAGTAAATCTCCAAGTATTTCCACACAGCTAAAGAAAAAATGTCTAGGTACTTTTTTTCTATTAGATCACATTTCTAAGGCAGGTGTCAATACTTTTAATATTTGTTTCGTGATTGACATTGGCATGTAAGGCTTCCTCATCAGATGTGACTAAACATTTCTTTGTGGCATCTACATGTTTGCTGTCTTATTTATCATCGTCATTAAGTCTCTGAAATATGATTTAATCTTTTATACAATGTTTCTCAGAAGATGTTTGTATATTGTCTAACAGCTTCCAAGAAAGCTTTAAATCCTGAAATTAAAGGATGAAAGGGGGGGTTTGGGATGCTCTTCTGGACAACAGGGAGAGCATAGGTAGATGGACCTTGTGAATTGTTTTTCCTCAAGAAGTTCTCTTCACTTTCACTGATCCACTGCTGATTTAAACCCTCTAGTAGTAGCTCACCAATCACACCTCATATTTTAGGTGTAGCTTTAGAACTTAAAACGAAGTTCCCAACCCAATGTACCCAATTGACAACTTAAAGGAGTTCTAAACATTATCCAGGAGCTTCAACAATTCTTCGTCTGATTTTGCAGTGGTCATAAATAATTCTGCTCCCCTCTGGTCTCCAGGTTTCTCAGACTGTATGCTAATTTCCTTTGTTTGATCCTTCTTTCAATGTCTTTCAGACCTTTAGTTACTATTTTTTATGTTTCGCCTGCACAGCGCTTGCGCTGTGCTTGTGAAATCACTTACATTTAATATATCTTAAAAGGGGGCTCTTATCAGTTCCCATGGCCAAATTACTGTGTTCATTCGCTTTTGTGTAGAACTTTTTTTTAACTTCCATTGGCTGCACGCATTTACAATACTTCTACTAAAACTGTTCACACTGTTTAAGCCCCATTCACTGTCTAGATAAGATCGCTTCCCATGGAAAAGGCAGACAGCTTCTAACAGTATGCTGCAATGCTTGCTTTTTATTACTTAGTTGTGTTAAGCAGATACTTTAGCCTTAGAACATTTGTGGCATTTTCTATTCATGCTTCAATACCTTTCTTTGCATTTTGTAGGCATTATCGGATTGATTTTTTCAACCTAATCTGTTTAGTCATTATGATCAAATTCGAAATGTTGTAAGAAACATTGGGTGTTAAAAATAAAATTAATATACAAGAGCTATGCTATATTTTACTACTAAACAGGCAGCCACAAGTGCAGTTACCTTGCAGACAACAGGGTCATGATTTGAATGATGCAGCAGGTGCAGTAGCACTGGGCCCAAAAGTTGTCAGAACTCCTCTAAGCACATAATATTGCTATATTTGACTACTAAACAGGCAGTCACAATTGCAGCTACCTTGCAGTTAAAAGGGACTTGATGTCAATATTGCAACAGGTGCAGTGGCACCGGGGCCAAAAGCTCTAGGGAGCCCACTAAACCCAGATAATTGCTAAAATGTTAAACTAGACAGGCAGTCACAAGTGCAGTTAACTTGCAGACAACAGGGTCATGATTTCAATGGTGCAGCGACACCGGGACCAAAAGCTGTAGGCACCCCAATAAACACCTAAAATTGCTATATTTTGCTACTATATGGGCAGTCACAATTGCAGTTACCTTGCAGTTAAAAGGGACTTGATTTAAATGGTGCAGCAGGTGCAGTGGGACCGGGGCCAAAGGTTGTCATAACTCCACTAAACACCAAATATTTGTATAGTTTACTAGTAATCAGGCAGTCACAAGTGCAGTTATCTTGCAGGCAACAGGGTCATTCTTTGAATGGTGCAGCAGGTGCAGTGACACCGGGCCCAAAAGTTATCAGAGCTATATTTAACTACTAAATAAGCAGTCACAAGTGCAGTTACTGTGCAGGCACTAGGGTCATGATTTGACTGGTGCAGCAGGTGCATTGACACCGGGGCCTAAAGCTCTAGGAACACCTCTAAACACCAAATATTGTAATATTGTATTACTAAACAGGCAGTCACAAGTGCAGTTACGTTACAGGTAATAGGGTCATGATTTGAATGTTGCAGCAGGTGCAGTGGTGCTGGCCCCAGAATTGTCAGAACTCCTCTAAACACGATAATATTGCTATTAGATCAATTAATTCTATTATCTCCCTCCTTCATTTCATTTTTCAAAATTCTGCTATTACTTACCTGCACTACACCATTCGTAACAGCACAATATATTGCCTTTTGTGCATAAACAAGTCATAACACTTTAACAGACTTTCTGTAACTTATATTGTACAACTATTCAGCAAGCTACAACTTACAACAAAAACACTGCTTATTATTAATCACATAGGCAAAACCTAATGCATTTACCAATGCTTGTTTAAATACTGAAATCTCATTTTATAATTCTGAGATGGGGGTTTAGAATTGGAACTGTGGACTCAGTGCTGTCGAGTCAGACAATGGGACTGATTGTCTTTGTTCAAAGAATTGTTTTAAGCACATTTTAAAGAAGTGTTTGTTAAAATCCAAATGAGATTGAACAAAAACTTTTCTTTGTTGCAACAGAATAGAACCCTTTTTCTAGAAAACCTGTCTCTGATTCATTGAGTGGGAGACTTGACAGATTAATCACCTCTGTTCTGGTTTTAAATTGTCTGCATTTATTTACATTACATTCTTGCGTGTCAATTTTGCCACTGGTGTTCTTGCAGTAGTATTAGGCCCTTTTTTTCGATATTGATTTTGATAGCTGTCCCTCCCCTTTTCTTTCCCTCTAATGTTGTCTTCTTTTTAAAAAACTGTGTTCTCTGAGCAATTCATTCCTCTGTTAAATGTTTTCCTCCATTTCTTGGGTTGGTGTTCCTAGTCTCACTGAATCAGATTTTTCTGAGGTATTCAAGGTCTATGAGATGATGAAAACTTTATTATTAAATATGTTTTAATCCCTGGTTTGACTATTGGCTTTACTCTTTTTAAGAACATGATCATACCAGAAAAAGGATAAACCCACATTTTATCATAATTGCCGACAGCCCATTTCATATTAATTTGATGACTTTCTTGTGCAAGGGAATTAATCCTGATGAAGGCTTGAAGTAATGTCTAACTGAAAATTTGTGAAGGAAGTTGATGAGAGAAAGAGATAGATTAGCTACAATACAGAGGAAAGTTATAAAATCAGATGTACAGTGTCTAAAATATTACTTTTAGAGATGATATTGTGTTTTGCTGTCCAAAAATTAATTTAGACCTTATGAATATAGATGGCATAGGATGTCCTCTGATATAGTATGCAAACCAGGGTTTCTAAAGGTTTTTATATGTTAAAAGTCTCTTGAAATGTATATTGATAGAAAAATAAACCTATGAGAAATGTCATGATTCTCCAGGAAATTAATTGCCATGATGTAGTTCTCATATACAGTAAAATCAAATGCCCCCTCTCTGAGTGGACTAGCAATGCAGGCATGAACTAGCCTTTGGTTAGCTCAGCTGCTCTGCACTAATGTCAGGTGCCTCCCACATGAGACGTGGATCCCCAAACAAAATGGGGCACCCACAAAAAAATGTGGATCTTTGAAGTCCTTTAACTGAAATATTCCAACAGACAATTGGGAGTACAGTAAGCGTTTTGTATGATATTTATCCAGAGCCTATTATCAACTGCAAGACCACGTCCAGCTTGGATCGAAACACCATACTTATTTAGCTTCTTCATCAGTGCATATCTGCAACATGCATGAATTCAGATACATTCATCAACAGTTGCCCTGTCCTTTGCTCACACTTGTTTCTTAGTAATGAGAGATACCATAACTACATTAAGCTAACCTACTCTGGCCTGTCTCTCTTACATCAGCCACTTCCTGCTTTACTCTGAAAACAGAAAGTGATTCATCTTCAGTACACAGTCCACATCTCACTGCAAGTTTTGTATCGCTCCTTTTCTATAGGACAGTATATATCACTCTTTAATTGTCTTGGACGACATACTCATGGCAGATTGTGCATTATGCAAGTGCTAATAAACAGTAACAACAACAATCTGTCAATGCTTTACTTAACCTACAATATGCGTCAGTGAGCAAACAAAAGAGGTGCAACATTATTTATTGTCTCTATCCGGTAATAAAAATATGTTAATGCCAGCTGATATTAATTCATCGATGGGGAAAATGAAATTGCTATTTTTAACAAGTAATGTAATCAGAACTACTATCACATTTGTTATATAACATAATGGTTCGAAATTATGAAAAGACGAAAGGGTGCATGTAAATTTAACATGAAACAATTGAACAAAAACAAATGCAAAATATGCATCTGAACAAATCCTTGGTACACCGAAATGTGCTGCTTGTATTTTTGAACATTCTGAAAACTTTAGGATTTCTGTATGCAATTGACGTAATCAAGCTTTGAAGTCACCATTGCCTGCACTACGATCTTTCTGCTTTCCAGCGGAAGTAGTGGCAGGAATTTTTTTAGCATTCGTAGGATTCCGAAACATGCGCCAGTAAGATTTTGAATCTGAGATTGCATGGATAGAGTTTTGATATGGAGGGATAGTTCTTGAAGGGACCATCTTCCTCCTGTGGAGATATCTCCACAGCGTGCTCCCCAGCCCCAACGGCTGGCGTCTGATTCTATAATGACCTCCGATTGAGAGCCGAAGATAGCTCTGCCGTTCCACGCCTCTACGTGGCCCAACCACCATTGCATCTCTTCCCTTACTTCCTGTGTCAGAGGGACCAGATCCGTGTAAGACGAACCCTTCCGCAGGTGTTGGATCTTTAGTTTCTGAAGGGCCCAGTAATGCAGAGGGCCCGGGAAGATGGCTTGTATTGAGGATGCCAATAACCCCACTACTCTGGCGATTGTCCTGAGGGAGACAGTCTGTCTGGCTAACACTGATTTGAGTTCTTTCTTGAGATCTCGTAGTTTCGACTTGGGGAGGCACAGTTGAGCTGTCTGTGAGTCTGACAAAACCTAGAAAGTCCATCGTCTGAGGGACATAAGGCCGACTTGGGTCGTTGATTACAAAACCCAAGTTCTGCAGAAGGGACATTGTCATCTGGAAATGAAGGTTGGCTAGGGATTGAGTCTGGGCCATGATCAGTATGTCGCCTAGATACACTATCATGCGAATGCCCTGCTCTCGAAGGTGAGCTATCACCGGCTTCATTACTTTGATGAAGCACCATGGAGCCGAGGAGAGCCCGAAAGGAAGGGCCAAATATTGCAACCACCGGTTCCTCCATTGAAACTGTAGGAAACGTCCATGGGGAGGAAAAATAGGAATCATCAGGTATGCATCCTTCAGGTCCAGCCGGACCATACAATCTCCCTTTTTTAGAAGGTCTGCTAAGAGATGAATGCCCTCCATCTTGAAGTGCTTGTAAACCATGAAGTGGTTGAATTCTCTTAGGTTCAATACCAACCTGTGTCCACCACCTTTCTTCTGCACCAAGAAAACATTGCTGCAAAAACCGCGAGGCCCGCTGTCGCAGTAGGCAATCACGCACTTCTGCAGCAATTCCTCTATCTCTGCGTCTATAAAAGCACATTCTTGTTGAGAAAAATTGAGCTGTCTCGGGTATACGGCTTGGTGTGGAGTTTGGTAAAATTCTAGATGAAAAACCTGAATGGTCTGTATAATCCATGCATCTTGTGACAACGCTCTCCAATTGTGTATGAAGAACTGAGTACGACCCCCCCAATGGTAACTGAGGTATCTCGGTAACTCTTACCTGTAGCATTTTGGGCTTGGAATCCCACCCTGTGTCCGCTTCTATTGAATCGGCACTTGTTGAACCTCTGTCTCGTGGGGTAAAAGGTGCCTCCTCTGGTAGAGTCCCAGTCACCTCTGCCACGTCACTAGTCTCCTCTGGGAGGACCTTGGTAGTACTGACGGCCTGGCGAGCGTCCTTTACCTTGGTCCTGTTAAAAAGGCCTGCCTGAAACACTCTCTTTATTCCTGATTGGGCCTTGCCCAAAGACGTGAACGTACCCACGTATTTTGAGACATCCTTGACAAATCTCTCCCCAAAGAGATTGCCCTCAGCAAGTGGACCTGGTTTGGCCGAGGCTAATTCAGTAAGATTAGAGTCCATTCTCATAAGTATCGATTTGCGTCTCTCCGTAGAGATGGCGCAATTTGCGTTTCCCAGGAGGCATATCGCTCGCTGTGTCCAGCCCTCCAAAATGTCTGGATCCAATGGACAGGTTGATTCCTTCGCCGCTAGTGCCATTTCGAGAATCTTGACAAGGGGACCTGCCGCGTCGAGTAGTTTGACCTGGCAGCCCCGCCAGGCGCAGTCAATACCTTTTTTAGGGTCCTTAGCGAATTTTTTGAAAAAAGGTTAAAGGCTGGCGTCAATATCTGGTGTTTCCGCCACCTTGTCTGGTATATCTGGCCTGGGGCACTCTGATCGCAATCTGTTGCGCACTTCCTTATCGAAGCCTTTCCTAAGATTTTCATGCAAGTACTCCGCTACCTCCGGGGCAGGAGCCCAATCTGAGGAGCAGGGATGAACGATGTCTGCTGGGTTAAAGGTGAACAGGGTAGCAGGAGTCTGGGGTGTCATATCGGGCACGAGAATAACCACCTTCCTAGTCTTCTTTTTGGGAGGCTCTTCGCTATCCGTTTTCGTAGAGTCAGTGTCAATGGTATCAGTATCTATGTACACCTTTTGCTTGCGCTTTGCTTTTCCACTTTCTGTGGTAGGCGTTGTGGAATAGCCATGTTCGTCCATGGACGCTTGTGGCAGGCTAGCTAGTGCGCCTACGTGAGGCCACTGCCTCGACCTAGATTTACTCTTGCCCGAGGGGGCATCGTCTTGGGGTTTGAGAGGATTCTGGAAGCCATGGCGCTTTGCGAAGCTTTCAAGCTGTTTAGTGATCGGTTTCAGTGCAGCTGCCAAAGCTTGTTGTACTGTATTTGGCACAGTGCTCTCTATGGCCCTGTTGACCGACTGCTGGACCGAGGCGTCCAGGGCGTCAACAATATTATCCTCTAAAACAGTCTCCTGTTGCCTATCATAATAGGGTTCATCCTCCTCCTCATATCTAACCCACTCTTCCATTTTAATAGTAATTATTATGCTCCTGTCTGTATACAGATAAATTCCAGTCAAGTATAGGAGGAGTCGGGGGGGGGAGCCAACCCACGTGCACTCACAAAACTCAAGGATTACTTAGCTCCTCAGCAGTGCTGTAGTCCACATTTATTGCAGCCAAGAGTTCCAGGGGGTAGGAGAGCCAAAATCAACTTTTAAGGGAGTGTGCACTCGCTCCCAGGGCCGACTATTATTGCAGACGGTCAGGCGTCCGAGCACTTATTCAAAACTCCGTGTTTTATGAGCACCGGTATTCTCTGGGACCACGCCTGACGTGCGTAGCCCAATTCCGCCCAAAAAGTAGCCCAATTGGGCTACGCACGTCAGGCAGCTTAAGGCTCTGTTCAGAGGTCGGGCCCGATGAGGGGAAGGCTTCCGACAGTACGCTGGAGACTGCGTTCAGCACAGCAATAAGTAACCTTGATTTTTTACACTACGCTCCCGCTTCGGGAGCTCAGGAATGCGCGCTATCGAGCGCGAAGCTTAGAACGATCGCGCTAGAAGCGCAGGCACCAATACAAGCAAATTGTAACTCTGGCAACAAATGCATGCATATATTTGAATAAATCAGCGATCGCATAGTACACTATATACTTACTAGCAGCTTATTCCCTCAAGCGCGAACGCGTGTGGGAAGTAGCTTACTGTACACAAAACACTTATGATAATTATAATAAAGTATGAGGAAAGCACTTATCTACGCTGTGAGCTGCAGGGGGGGAGGCTCATGGGAGGGAGAGGATGGCTCTTGTGGGGTCTGGTGGGACGTGGTTGGTGCGGGGGCATCATGGGGGGTGTGGTTCATGTTGTGTGAGGGCGTTTTTTCGTTGTCTGCTGTGTTTTGACAGTGGAGAAAGAGAGGCGGTAATCTGAAGCCTCCGGTCCTGTGATAGAATTCTTATTACACTATGGTAAAGCCCGTACCCAGTCTTTTTTTGTTACATGGGATCTCCGGATTGCTGTAACAGACAAGATTTTGGTTACTTCCTTAAACAAATCCTTGAAGATTTGCACCGGGATAATCCTTGCAAGACCATTTTAGGAGGACATAGCAGGTTTCGTTTTCTGCCAGGTCCTTGCCAGCGTTTGGTAATTTGCTAAGCAGTCCTACAACTCCTGCAACAGGTGGCCAACCTCAGTGCCAAAGACAGCACCTATACTTTGAAAGATTGCTTTTATAAAGATGTGCAGAAGGACTGGCCTGGATACTCTGAAGGGGACCAACAGTTACTTAAAAGGATACTCGTAAGGTAATCGTCTTGTTGTGCTTCGCTGATTTCCACCACTGACCCATTTCTTCCTGTCCGCAGAACCAGTGCCGAAAGCTTTGCTGAGATCAGTTTCTACAAAACAATTTCCGATGATTCTTCTCTCTGCATTACATCCCTCACATTTGAAGAGATCTTTACCTGGAGGCTCCCTCACTGAGTTCCTCAGGATAACAATGTGGTCAGTAGGTCTTTGGATCCCCCAGTTAACAAGCATGGTGATATGTTGATAATTTGTAACTCTACTACTTTTTAGATGGAGTCCTGATCTAGTGAATGGAGTTCACTTAACAGGCATCAGGTCTTGGCCCTTTTAAGTTCACATTCCTTTGGTAATAACTTTTTTATTTATTAACTTTTTTGCAGTATTAAAACTAGGCTTGCAGTTAGGCATAGGATTGTTCCTGTAGCGTTGGATACACATTACCAGAGACATTCATACAGAATCAAAGAGCGATATCACTTCTGCCCCGCCCCCCTTTGCAAACACCACATTAGTCAAGAGAGTCCAAGTGTCACTGTGATACATCAATTAACGTGAATCCCCCGCCTCCGGCCCTCAAATAACGTACTTTCCAACATACTTTACTCCGGGGCTTCCTGCACACCCACAGCTTCAGTTCTAAGGCGTGCGGTGAAAGGTTCCCAAATGTCCGCTCGTCTAGCGCACTCAGGCATTTGTTACCATAATGTATTAAGCTGTTCTGAGAAAACGTGGCGTCCTGTATCCATGCAGCGAGGACGGGTGCTGGCCCCAATGCATTGCTACTCTGCGCTTTGCTAGTAACAGTAGTATTGCCACCAGCCGGCGGCGCGCCACAGGTACCTTCTCTATATACTCCAGCAGGCAAGTTACGGGGTGCGGCATCAGAGGAGCCCCCATAATGCCACTGTTTGTCTCACACACCTCCCCCCAGAATTCCGCCACCTTTGGGCACTCCCAGGCCAAATGGAGGAACAAAGCGTCCTCCGCAGCACAGCGAGTGCAGTTTGAGGTCTTGCGGAGCCCTATTTTGTGTAGCTGCAGTGGTGTGCGATATAATTTGTTGAGGTACTTGAAATGGATCAGCCGCAGTCTATATTTGGGGGATAGCCTTTCTGTCTGCCCGCAGCAGTACGCCCATCTCTCTTCCGGGAGTTCGTCACCCAGTTCCCGCTCCCACGCCTCCCTCGCTTGGGAAACATCCTGTCGGGGGGGGGGGGGGTTCCGTATTGATATCGAGTAGAGTCTAGTGACTAGTCTCCTCTGGGACACGGTAGCATATAGGTGCTCCAGATCCTCCAGTGTGGGGGGGGTTTGTCGGTGTGGGGGGAACAAGTCTGCAATAGTTTTAAGTGCCATTTCCATGGCCCTGCCTGTTTATCCCACAGGGGGTGTACAGTGGATTATCTGATAACTGGGCTGATGGGGCATGTAGGACCGGGAGGCCCACCCGGCGTCGTCCTTCCCACGCCCACTTTACACATTCCACGGGGTCTATTTCGCCCTGTGGCGCCTTATATTTGCCAAACATGGCCGTCTTCAATGGCAGCGGTGCCGCTCGATCCGTTTCCACCGCCACGTGGCGCTGGAAGGGGGCAGGATACAGCCAGTGAGGCAGGTAGCTTGCCTGTGTGCTGAGGGCAGACGCCTTCAGGTCCGGCGCTCCCACCCACCACTCGCTAATGGCTGCGTCAGCACCTCATATCCAGTGGTGGCTGGTGACATTTGAAAGTAGTGGGGCGTAAAATAATTGTTGTACTGCACTGCGGTGAGCGAGCGTAGCGAGCGAGCCAGAACAACCTACGGGGGTTCGGGGGGGTTCTCGCCCCGAAAACATTTTGAGAAAAGAGTGGACAAATGGTGCATTTTCAAGCAAATTTGTAATCATGAGGACACACCAATACATCAAATAAGTAAAGCAAAGGTAGACAAGGGTTACAGAGATCATCTTAAGGGATCAGTACAGACAGAGAAACTGCAGCTATTTACTGTCTTATGTAATTTGTACAAATGCTATATAGCCATTTGATTGCTGCATTTGAAACAGGTGAACACCATCAATATCAATGTATACAGCATATCAAACACTGCCAACAAAATCAGGAATACAACCCTCACTCCATACCCATATAATCACACCAAATTTCCTGAGCATGCTTTGGCTCAACTGATGTGTGGAGAGCTCATAATAAATGGCATTCACCACCTGTTGGGTTGGAAATTGCATGAACACCACCATTACGATGACTTTCCAAATGACTGTTTTTGCTTTAGACTAAAGGTTTTCTGGGACAGAAGAGACGTGATGGCTGCTGTGAAAGCAGAGAAAATATATTGTTGGTGAGGGGGCACATTTTCTCTGGGGAGCCCTTGACTAAAGAACAGTGTTATAGGAGTAAATCTAATGCATATTCCATTCACATGGGAAATTGAACATGAAACTGATCCTCAAAGGAAGTTTAAATATTGAAAATATGTAAAAAAAAAAAAAGAGCTCCTAAACCAGCAGTGATGTACATTTGAGAAAGCCAAGTGGTGAGCTGTTTCTTGGTTGGATAGACGGAATAGGTGGACTGTGAGTGAAAGTGTTGGGTTTGTGGATTGTGAGCCTGATTATATGTAGACTGGGAGACTCCTCTGTGCTATAAGCCTGATAAAATGTAGACTGGGAGCCTCCTTTGTGCTATAGGCTTGATAAAATGTAGACTGGGAGCCACCTCTGTGCTATAGGTCTGATAAAATGTAGACTGGGGGCCACTTCTGTGCTATAGGCCTGATAAAATGTTGACTGGGAGCCACCTCTGTGCTATAGGCCTGATAAAATGTAGACTGGGAGCCACTTCTGTGCTATAGGCCTGATAAAATGTAGACTGGGAGCCACTTCTGTGCTATAGGCCTGATAAAATGTAGACTGGGAGCTACCTATGTGCTATAGGCCTGATAAAATGTAGACTGGGAGCCACTTCTGTGCTATAGGCCTGATAAAATGTAGCCTGGGAGCCATCTCTGTCTGTGCTATAGGCCTGATAAAATGTAGACAGGGAGCCTCCTCTGTGCTATAGGCCTGATAAAATGTAGACTGGGAGCCACCTCTGTGCTATAGGCCTGATAAAATGTAGACTGGGAGCCATCTCTGTCTGTGCTATAGGCCTGAAAAAATGTAGACTGGGAGCCATCTCTGTCTGTGCTATAGGCCTGATCAAATGTAGACTGGGAGCCTCCTCTGTGCTATAGGCCTGATAAAATGTAGACTGGGAGCCATCTCTGTCTGTGCTATAGGCCTGATAAAACGTAGCCTGGGAGCCACCTCTGTGCTATAGGCCTGATAAAATGTAGATTGGGAGCCATCTCTGTCTGTGCTATAGGCCTGATAAAATGTAGACTGGGAGCCTCCTCTGTGCTATAGTCCAAAGTGTGGATTGAGCCTGTCTGTCTCCTAGGAGATTTCTGAATAGAGGAGCAACTCCCCAGTCCCAGCCCCACCACCAGGCCAGCAGACCTAGGACTGCTGATTGGTTTCCCCAGCTCCAAGTAAATCTGAGCCCTCCTCTCACACCTGCCCAAGCCCCTTAAGGCTTTTCTGGGTGCACCCCAAATCATTCTCCTCCATCTTGAGTTGCAGCCTACCTGTGCCCCAGATTGCAGTGAGCAGAGTCCAGGAAGTGGTAAGGAGGCAGACTAGTGCTGTCTCTTTACTAAAAAGTTAAAAAACGATTTTCCCTACCTGTGATTGCATCATCTCTTCTTCTTCTTTTTTTTTTTTTTATTTCTTTAACTGTCTTTGCCTGTGGTTGTTACAGTTTAAAATTGTAGTTTCTTTTAACCTGCCTGTGATTGCATAATGTATCACCTGTTTTTGTGTTTAAACTTGTGGTTTTTCCTGCCCGTGACTGCTTCCATTTAACCTGTTGAGTTGTGGGATTTGCAGTCCAAACTCTGTCGTTTTTCCCTCTCATTCCCCGTGACTATCAGTTTTTCCCTCCAAATTTCTTCTTTGCTCTGTGCTAAGACCTGTATGTTAAGCAGTGCACCCCCAGCCACCATTTTGTGTTAACAAGTCAGTGAAACCAGCCCCTCCCTACACCCCAGTAACAGGGATATTCTACATCAGAGGGTTCTCTGAGACAGCAGTAATCTGCTATGAGCTGTTTAAACTGTGTTTAATAGGGACTGTGCACTTCGTTTTTTGGCCAGGAGAGGGAGTAAAGTTTTATGCAAACAGTATTGTTAGAGGACAAGTTTGTTAGGCCCTTACCTGCAGAAGTCCAAAGTGTGGATTGAGCGTCTGTCTGTCTCCTTGGAGATTTCTGAATAGAGGAGCAGCTTCCAACTCCCTGGCCAGCAAACCTTGTCTGAGGTAGCTGGGACCTTATATAGTCTGCTATTGTTTGGTACATGTGTACACTGATTGGTGGTTGTATCTGGTGTTTCTATTGGATTAGGGTTAGTGTCCTCATTGGTTGGGTATTTGAGGGTTCTGATTGGTTTCTGGGTCTGTGACACAATCAATGTAGGGTTGGGACTAGGGCTAGGGTTAGGATTTGTATTGGAAGTAAGGACTAGGGCTTCCTGTGTTATTGGTTGTTGGGACTAGGGTTAGGCCTTTAATTAGAAGTAGCGATTAGGGCTTCTGGTGTGATTGGTTGCTGGACTAGGTGTGGGACTAAGAGTAGGGTTAGGCTTTCTATTGGAAGTAGGGACTAGGGCTTCCTGTGCCATTGGTTGCTTGGACTTGGGTTGGGACTACTGGTAGGGCTAGGGCCTCTATTGGACGTAGAGATCAGGGTTTTTGAAACTGATTGGGTGCTTGGACTAGGGCTAAGATTGGCTGTAAGGTCCTGGTTTCCTATTGGTTCTAGATTTTAGGGCTAGTGTTGTGATTGGATAGTGTTAGGGCTAGGGTTCCCATTGGCTGAAGGGGTCACCTGATTACTAGGGCTATAAAAGGCCAAGGCTTAGGGCGTCTCAGCCTGGGCAGAGAGGACAAGGGCAATTGCCTGTTTGAGCCTGTAGGGCGGAGAGGACAAGGGCAGTTGCCTGTTTGAGCCTGTAGGGCGGAGAGGACAAGGGCAGTTGCCTGTTTAGCCTGAAGGGCGGAGAGGACAAGGGCAGTTGCCTGTTTGAGCCTGTTTGAGCCTGGTCGGGACCAGGGCCAGAAATGCTGCCCATGTTCCCATTCAGTAATACCCACCCCACACCATCCACATCCACAAACATAGTAACACACTCACACCAAATGTACACCACACACAACCCTATGCACAAACCAATGTACCAGCATATACTACAAAACCAACCAAACCACATCTATACACCCTTCTATCCCAAATACCACACATACCCACCATCACCTACAAACAGTACACAACTCTATCCTATTCCACTAACCAATCCACTCATCACTAACACAACTCCATTCAACACCATACATAACTACATCCCATCCAGACACACACTCCCTGCTCTAATTACTGCTAACAGACCACCTTTTATCACTAACAAACATATAATCAGCCTTCCATCATTTGTCCAACCAACACCCTCCTCTTCCCTCTACCATAATAACACTAACGCACAACACATACACTGCACACCACCACACTTTTTAACTCTTGCAACAAACCAGTCTAAGACAAACACTCTTACCTCTACTTCATTCCCTCCTACACACAACATACACTCTACTCATAAACATATCACCACCTCCTCTACCTTACAACCTCCTCTCACAAACAATACTATACAACCAAATCCATTGCATGAAACAAATACACCAGCACCCCTTTTCACTACTCCTCAAAAACAAAACATATCACACACACCAGCACAACAAGATCTTCAAAGCGCAACACCTCATAATACTTACCATCACAAAATACAAACATACACCCACCTTTCAAACCACACAAAGGAACAAACTCCAATGCCAAGCTTTCTCTCTTCCACCACACCTAACACAGATACAGCAACTCTCTTCTAACCGCCTCTCATCAATTGGACAATTTAGAACCTTACTACATGACCCACATGCTGCACCACCACCCCTGACTCATACACCTTCTGCCCTAAACACACGCAAACAATATAAGCAACTTGCCACACCTCACAACTTCGCTTCCCCATGTCTACTGCACAACAATGTTACACCACGAAAACAACACAGCACACCAGCTCACTCTCAAACACCATCTCCACCACAAACACACACAGACCAATCAAAATGCCTTTTTTAGCATTCTGGATGAGGAACATGATACAGAACAGCTACACGATTGCTATCCTAATACAGCTAATGGCAGCACTAAAAACACAGCTGCTACAAACCCACACAATACTGATCACTCTTCTACAAAACAAAGTCTCACTATCACCAAAGGCCATTCTCTAAACTGTCTACTAATAAATGCTCGATCCCTCTCTAAAAACAAACATCACATCTACGACCTTCTCACAGATGCAAAACCAGACATACTATTCATAACTGAATCATGGTTGGGAGATAATATGGCTCCAGTCCTGCATGAAGCCGTTCCTCTAGGCTATCAAACGATCACCCAAAATCGTATAGGCAACAAAGGAGGTGGTCTAGCTGTTGTGTTCAGGCAAACATTACATATCACTAAAGTTGACGACATCTCCATAAAGAATTGTGAGGCTCTTTTAACAAGAAGCAAACCTACACCGTCTTCCTCCTTTAACTTCCTGCTCCTTTACAGACCTCCACCTAGCAAGGCGACATTCCCAGACGCACTTCTAGACACAGTTTCAAACCTGATAACAATACACTCCAACCTATGCGTTCTGGGTGACCTCAACATTTGGTTTGACAAACCCAATAGGACCCATCCAAAAACACTAATCACTGGCCTAGACGCACTGAACCTGCATCAGATTGTACACAAACCCACACACATCGCTGGACATATCCTGGATGTCATTTTTGCTAATACTGAACTAGTTACCTTTCAAACTATAACTCCAGTCACATGGTCAGACCACCACATGCTTGCTTTCCAACATAAAACAACACTAAGCGACTCACCTAAAACTACCTTACATCCATCCACCTATCGGCCGTGGAACAAACTCAATTTGGAACACTTAGAAACACAACTAACATCCAGTACAAATCTGGAAACAATAATTCTCCAGTATTGGGGTGTCTTTCGTGGATTCACATGCTTTAGTGTTCCCCATCGTCGAGGTGGGAGTCCCACGGTGCGTGGCATGGCGGTGTGGCAGTGGCATGGCCGTGGTGTAGGTGAGGGGTGGCCATGGAGTGGCGTTGAGACATAGGCCTTGATGGATGGAGGGGCTTGTTGCTTTTGTAACATGCCAGGGTCATTGTGGGTGGTCCGGGCTCCGGCCGGTCGGGCGCTGGCGCCCTCTGGAGTGTTCTCCTCGGGGGCTCGGGCCCTCACATTTTCTACCGCATGTCGTGTGAAGGGAGTCTCCCTGAGCTCTGCTCAGTTTTTTCTCATTTTTCTTCTAAAAGAAATATTTTTTGCCATGTCTACAACCAAGAAGTCCCTCTTCGGACCCTGTGGAACATGTGGAAAACAGCGACTTCATTCTGAGGATCCTCATAAGAAGTGCATTTATTGCCTCTACCCTGAACATCAGGTAAAGGATTGTAAATTTTGCAGGACTTTCTCTCAAAAGACCTTAAAGGACAGAGAGGGGCGTCTCCTTCTGTGGCTCCAGAAGTTGAAGACTATGGATAACCCCCTGTCAGATATGGAAAGTGTTTCCTCGGTCTGGACTGCTTCATCATTGAAGAGAGCCAGTGAGTCGGAGAAGGTTTCTCCTAAGATTAAGGTGGTGAAGAAACATCATGTTGTTAAGTCCACAGACCTGCCTTCATCTTCAAAAGGGGTGTTTCCTGCCCCTCAGAGTCTGTCTTCACCCTCTACGCCCCCGAGATCTGACTCTCAGGTGTCCAAGACTCTATCAGAGCAGTTATTGCCTAAAAAACTGGCTATCTCGTTGGCGAGCTCCTCGTCGCTCCCTCCGTCGACGAGGACTTCTGTCGTCGCTTCTACAACGACGACTTCAACTTCTTTGTCTATGATGCCGGCTATGATCCTGTCGTCGGCAACATCGCCGTCGACGTTGGTGTCAGTGAAGGTGAGGCCTCTGCCGTCTACGGTGCCTTTGACTTCGTCGACGGTGTCTACTAAGCATAAGAAGCATTCGTCGACGTGCACTTCTTCGTCGACGAAAGGGTCGACTTCGTCGACGGTGGCTTTGTCGGTGGTGGCTTCGTCGGCGGTGGCTTCGTCGGCGGTGGCTTCGTCGGCGGTGGCTTCGTCGGCGGTGGCTTCGTCGGCGGTGGCTTCGTCGACGGTGGCTTTGTCGGCAGTTCAGCGGCAACATCTCTTGTCGACGGCGACAGCGTTGACGGCTGTATCCATAGATTTAGTTCCTTTGAAGTCTACAGGTTCTCTGCTTCAGCGCCGACAGTCTTCTTTGGATACCTTGCTGCCAATTCAAACGACTCCTCATCCTCCAGCAGAGCTGTTTTCTTCTGACGCTGGTGAAGGTGATTCGGAGGAGGATGACAGGTTTCGGGCTGCTCACAGTCCCTCTGAGCTTCTAATTAAATGCCAGGATTTTGATGACGACCAGGAGTATGAGGATTTTTCGGACCGTACCGGCCAACCAGCACCGGATTTTCCCATGGCGCAAATGCGCATGTCCCTTATTTCCAATCTTCAATTTATGCTGGATGACTATTACCATCGTTTTCCAACCTCAGTCCAGACATCTCCAGCGCCACAAGCGCCTCTTCCACCTCCGCTCACTGCAGAGCCGCTTTCCACGCCTTCTACATCGGCGTCACGATTCCAACACCAGGACACTCCACATGTCATTGAGGAGGACAATGATAATGATGATGACAGAGAGGAGGGTGAGCTGGATGATCGATCCCTCCTCACTGAATGGGACAATTATCAGATTCAAACACCGTCCCCCACCGCTCCAGCCCCTCTTGATTCTCCACCGGTGGACATCGGTGGATTCCATGTCCTCATGGAAAGGGCGGCAAAGAGATTTCACCTCCCTATGGTCACTAGAGATGAGGATTGTTTCTTGTATGACTTTAAAGACCAGCCACAGAAACAAGTACGTGCTATTCCCATCATCGATTTTATTTGGCAAGAGGGTCTTAAGCTCATGCAGAACCCTAATTCCATTCCTGCTGTCCTGCCACGACTGGATAAAAAGTACAAGGCACCTTCAAATTCGCCTGCTTGTCCAATTGCACAGCCGAAACCTGATTCCATTGTTACTCCGGCAGCACAACGTCGTGCCAGGAATCCCTCGTCTCCGTTATCGGCTCCTCCGGACCGTGAGGGAAGATGCCTTGATGCTATTGGTAAAAGTTCTCCACTATGGCGGCAACTACAGTCCGGGCGGCCAATTCTTTAGCTATCCTCGGCCGTTATGACCAACAGATGTGGTCGGACATTTCTTCCCTCGTAGATTTGATATCAGAACCTTCTAAGGCAGAAGCACTGAAAATTCTTCAAGAAGGGGAAAGGATTTCCTCTGAGATTGATTGTGCTGTTGATGTCTCTTCTACTGGTTTTCGACAACTGGCAGGCGCGGCAGTCCTCAGGCGGCAGGGCTGGTTAAAAGCCACTTCTTTCTGTCAAGAGGTACAGACGAAGATATTGGACATGCCTTATGACTGTGAATCACTGTTTGGCCAACACATTGATGATGCCCTTCAGACGATCAAGAAGGACACCGACACTGCTCGTGCTCTCGGTACTCTTCAATTTAAAAAACAGCCTTTTCGGGGTGCGAGCGGTCGTGGCTCCTCCTCTTCCTTTCGGGGAGGTTCCAATCAGTACCGGCAGTACAACTCTTTTCAAAGCCAACAACGTTACTCCTCCCAGAATCAACAATCGTACAGACAACTGCCGGCGGCATCTTACAAACAGTACAGAGGTAAATCCTCTTATAGAGGAAGAGATTCCTCCAAGAAACAATTACTTTTTCCATCTGCCACCCTTGATACCTCCCACCCATACAAAGGTTGGAGGTCGAATCTCCCGCTTCTACTCCAAATGGTCAGTGATTACTACCGATCGATGGGTTCTGGATATTGTGCACAGAGGTCACGCTTTAGAGTTTGTAAAGATCCCTCCCAATTATCCGCCCAGAGGTCCTCCTCCTGCCCATCTGAAGGAACTTTTAGGTCAACTCACAATCTTGTTGAGAAAAGGCGCGATCGAAGTGGTTCCAAAACTACAAAGGGGCAGAGGATTCTTTTCAAGGTTCTTCCTTATACAGAAAAAGTCGGGAGAATGGCGCCCCATTCTGGACCTAAGCTCCCTAAACAAATACCTCAAAAAGCAAACATTCCGAATGTTGTCTCTTCAGGAGGTGCTTCCTTTACTATTCCAGGAAGAGTACATGACAACACTGGACCTTCAAGATGCCTATTTTCATGTCCCGATCCTGCCCAGGCACAGAAAATTCCTCAGATTCAGAGTGGCTGGGAGAGATTTCCAATTCAAGGTCCTTCCATTTGGCCTTCGTTCTGTGCCCCGAGTGTTTACCAAGGTCCTGGCACCGGTGGCAGCTTATCTTCGTCTACAAGGAGTACAAATATTTCCCTATCTCGACGACTGCCTTCTAAAGGCACGGTCGTTCGAACTGGCATCCCGACACAGTCTACTTTGCAGGTCCCTCTTCCAGTCTCTGGGCCTTACGTTCAACCTGGAAAAGTCTCAATTTGTTCCCGCTCAACTCAGGACGTTCTTGGGGGCCATAATAGACACCAAACTGGCAAAAGCCTTTGTGTCACACGAAAGGCGTCAACGAATTTGCAACCTAGCGACCTCCCTCCGGTCAAGAAAGTCCGTTTCTGTTCGGCAGTTGAAGTCTTTGCTAGGGATGTTGTCCTCTTGCATTCCCCTAGTCCCTCACTGCCGCCTGAAAATGAGACCCATCCAGGAGGAACTCGACAAACAATGGGCTCAAGTTTCAGGATCCTTCAACGATATGATCAAGGTCACATCTCAGATGAAAACGGCTCTGTTCTGGTGGACTCTCGAAACAAACGTCTCTTCAGGTCGTCCATTTCTGGTGGACACCCCAAGTTTCACTCTCACAACAGACGCATCGCTCGAAGGGTGGGGAGCGCACCTTCAAGGCCTCACAGTCAAAGGAAGGTGGGATACCCACCAACGGACCTGGCACATCAACCTTCTGGAGTTACTTGCCATATTTCTGGCGCTAAAGGCTTTTCGCACCATCATTCAGGGAGCTTCGGTGTTGATCCGGACGGACAACACAACATGCATGCACTATATAAACAAACAAGGGGGCACACAGTTCATTTTGCTATCCCTTCAGGCTCAACAAATCTGGGATTGGGCAATCCAGCATCAAATCACTCTGACGGCAGTACATGTTCCGGGAG
The DNA here is from genome assembly GCA_963921515.1 of Calotriton arnoldi. Lineage (NCBI taxonomy): Eukaryota > Metazoa > Chordata > Amphibia > Caudata > Salamandridae > Calotriton > Calotriton arnoldi. The sequence continues at coordinate 193,752 of CAWUFW010016609.1, read as the reverse complement.
CGTCCAACATTCTAGCGGACTCTCTGAGCAGGTCAACCTCTTCCAACCACGAGTGGGAATTACATCAACCCACACTGGATCACATCTTTCGGTTATGGGGCCCCCAGAATCTGGATCTGTTCGCAACCAATCTGAACCGCAAATGCCCATTCTACGAAAGTTGGCTTCCCCAACCAGAGTCGTGCGGGAATGCTTTTTTGATGAACTGGTCAAAAACTATATGCCTACGCTTTTCCGCCGATTCCTCTGGTCCCCAGGGTTCTTCGGAAAATGAGGAGAGAACCTTGCCACATTCTTATAATAGCTCCCAGGTGGCCTCGACAAATCTGGTTTACGGAACTCCTGCTCCTGTCGCAGTGCGACCCGATTCTGATCTGCCCAATTCCGGATCTTCTGACAATGGATCAGGGACAGGTTTGTCATCCCGATCCGGCATCTCTTCGTTTAGCGGCCTGGAACCTGAGCACTATGAGTTTGCCAACTTAAACATTCCTTCAGACTGCAGGGAAGTTCTTGCTAAGGCTAGGGCAGCCTCCACTGTGAAAACTTACAAACTCAAATGGAAACGGTTCTGTCTTTGGTGTGAAGCTGCTAAAGTACACCCCGTTCACTCTACACCAGACCAACTTTTGCCTTTCTTTTTACATCTAGCAAAATCAGGCCTCTCGCATTCTACTCTTAAAGTTTTTCTGGCAGCAATCTCAAGATTTCGACAGGATGGTTCCACCTCTCTTTACTCCTCCAGAGTAATTCAGCAGATCTTCAAGGGCCTATTTCGGATGTTTCCCCCAATTCGTCGCCCGCATCCTCCTTGGCATTTAAACATTGTATTGGCACAGCTCATGAAGCCCCCATTTGAGCCAATCCATAAGGTCGATCTCAAATTTATTTCTTGGACGACTTCGCTGCTGTTGGCTCTCACTTCTTCCCGTCGAGTCAGTGACATACAGGCTTTTACTATTAAACCGCCTTTTCTTCAATTCACCAAGGACTCTGTCTTGCTCCGCACCAATCCGGCCTTTATCCCCAAGGTGCCATCTGATTTCCATCTTAATGAGCCGGTCATTTTAAAAATGTTTTTCCCTAATCCTCAAACATCAGCAGAAAGGACACTCCATTCTTTAGATGTCAAAAGATGTCTGAAATTTTATCTTCAAAGGACGGCTAGTATCCGTAAGACTGATCAACTTTTTGTAGCCTACGGACGGATGCGAAAGGGGCATCCAGTCACCAAACAGACTATTGCACGCTGGATATCTACTGCAATTGCTTTTTGCCATCAGCAAGCTGGGAAGCCACTTACTGCAACTGTTCGAGCGCATTCTACCAGAAAAGTTTCCTCTTCTACTGCGCTGTTTGCTGATGTACCTCTTCAACACATCTGCAGAGCTGCAACATGGTCCAGCAGATACACATTTACCAAGCACTACTGTCTGGAAGCTGCTGACAACGCTGACACAGCCGTGGGGCAAGCGGTCCTACGTAATCTCTTTAAATAAGTTGAGCCTCTGTTGCTTCCCTCCTCCTGTATACAAGGTACCGTTTTTTCTATGCTTCAGTATCTCTATCGTACTGTGTTTTACGATTGATTTATATGTACCTTGCATTATCTTGGTATCACTGCTAACAACTCTTATTCAAGCATGTGAATCTATGAGAGACACCCCAATACTGGAGAAGAACAAAAGTTACTTACCTGTAAACTGTGGTTCTCCAGTATTGGTGTCTTTCATAGATTCACATGCGACCCACCCTCCTCCCCTCAGAGGCTCTCCTCTTCTGCTTGACTCTTATGTCACTCTTGTGCTGCGAAGATCTGGGGGCCTGAGCCTCTGGGGGGGGGCATTCTGGAGGGTGCTGGTGCCTGGTTGGCTGGAGTTTGGACTGTTTGCAGTGACTTTGATGTGTTGTGGGGGTGGCGAGTTTTTCTATCCATTGGGCTCTGTTTCGGTGCTGCTCAATGGTTGTTTCTTGCCTGTGCTGTGTGTTGCTGCATTGCTGTGTTGTGTGCCGTGGGACTCCCACTTCGACGGGGAGTGTTCGGGCATGTGAATCTGTGGAGGACACCAATACTGGAGAACCACAGTTTACAGGTAAGTAACTTTTGTTCATTCTGTTCGAAAACTATATGAGTGGCTACAGGAAGCTTTTGACATCCTGATACCACTAAAAACCACACAACAGAAGAAAAGAAAAAAAGCGCCTTGGAGAAACATAGAAATAAAAGACATAAAACAACAAATTGGAAAGCTGCAACGTACCTGGCTCAAAACAAATGCCAAACAAGACAAACTTCACCTACAGAAAATTAACAGATTATACAAGTCAGCTATCAAAAAAGCTAAGAAAAGGTACTATTCAGGCAGAATTCAAAATGCTAAATGTGCAAATAAAGAATTCTATAAAATACTCAATGAATTTTGCAAACCAAATTGCCTAGAAGGAACTCATCCTGTTACTCAAGATTTCACAGACAAACTGGCAAATCATTACATGGACAAAGCAGACACATTGGACTCCTACTTAAAACAGAAACAAAGCACCAGCACTAACCCTTGTACAAAACAACAATCCAAGAATACTCTAACCCAGCCTCTCCGTTCCTTCCAACACATCTCAAACGATGAATTTATGGACCTGGTCAAAGCAAGCAGGCCTGCCGGCAGCCCTTCTGACCCCTGTCCACCACTAACTTTCAAGACAATTCTTTTAACAACCTCTGCTGCCACTCCAGTAAGAAGAATCATCAACAATTCCTTAACTACCGGAATATTTCCAGAAGAACTCAAAAAGTCACACATACGCCCTTTACTGAAGAAAACAAACTTGGACCCGCTGAACCCTGACAACTACAGACCCATTACAAATGGACCTTTCCTGGGCAAACTGATAGAAAGAGCAGCGTTCGCCCAGATGTCACAATTCATTGAAGAGAATGACATACTTTCAGACTTCCAAACAGGATTCCGTCCGGGAAGAGGCACTGAATCTGCCCTCCTTGCCATCTGGGATGACCTGAAGAATGCAGTAGACCGCAACGGGGTTGCTGCGCTACTCCTCTTGGACCTCTCGACTGCCTTTGACACGGTTGACCATGACACTCTGATACAAAGACTCTATGAAGCCGGCATAGAGGGAACAGCTCTAGACTGGATCGCGTCCTACCTTTGAAACGGAACTAATGTCATCCATACCCCACCTTTCTCGTCCAAACCATACTCCACAAAAGCAGAGGTCCCTCAAGGCTCTATCATCTCGCCCATGCTTTTCAACATCTACATGAAGTCATTACCGGAACTGATCAATCAATTTCACCTCACGTGCTATAACTATGCAGATGACACGCAAATACTCCTTCAACTGGAATGCCCCAAAGACATTGGAAAATCCCCAATTTTCAGTTGTCTCAGAGCCGTGGATCAGTGGATGACTTGGAGCCATCTCAAATTGAATGCTTCCAAAACGGAAATACTCACGTGTGGTGATTGGAAACATTATGACCCGCTTGCCGCCTGGCCTGATGAACTGGGATCACCGCCTAAAGTATCGAAGGAAGTAAGAAACCTCGGAATGACCATGGACTCCAAGCTGTCGATGAATGCCCAAGTGGACAAACTAGCAAGATCAAGCTTTGTCACTATAAAAACTCTGCAACTAATTTTCCCTCATTTGGGATTTCCACACAGTCCAAGCTACCATCTCCCTTGTTCTGTCCAAACTCGATTACGCCAATAACCTCTACCACAGATCACCTTTAACGGCCATAAAAAGACTACAACGGATTCAAAACTCGACTGCCAGACTACTCTTGCATATCAAACCGCGAGACCACATCTCACCTGCCTTGAAAGCCCTGCATTGGTTACCGGTTGCCAGAAGATCCACGTTCAAGCTACTTTGTATCACCCACAAAGCAATACATGGAATGGGACCGCTCTTCATCAGGAATAAAATCACCAAACACGTTCAACAAAGGAACCTCCGCTCTAAAGGGGCATCTCGCCTCAAAATCCCAAGATACAAGAAAAAAACCATGGGTGGCACATCCTTCTCTGTTCAAGCAGTCAAACTATGGAACTCTTTACCCCCCCAACATAAGATCCACCGACAACCACCTTATCTTCAGAAAACTACTCCAGAATTGGCTCTTCCCCACATAAGCACCATACGCAAACAGAAATTTACAGCATATCCTTCTGTATATAAGCATTTATTTTCACTATAGATATGTACCTATCTTTGTGTATTGCTTTGTATAAACATGTAGAATAATTATGTTGTAAAATAAATAAACAAAAAAATAATCATCTTTGGTCTACATGTACTTGCTTCCATTGTGCATCTATGTACCTCCATGTACTTGGATCTGTGTGTCTGTTACTTTTCTCCTGAAAAAAGCATATCCAATGCACTACCCTATTTCTCATCCTGTACCTCTATCAATATCTTTAATCTACATATACTTACCTCCTTTATGAATCTATATACTTTCAATGTACTTATGGATCTATATATTTATCACTTTCTTCTAATTTAGCATTTCAAATGCACTACCCTATTTCTCAGCCTATACTTCTCTCAATATATCTTCTAGCCCAACTTTCTGACTCAACTTAAACTTCTTTCTACTACTCTTTCCAATGCACTACCCTATCTCTCACCCTATACATCTATCAATATAGCCTCTACATCCCTCTCATTTATCCCAAACCCCATACCACTACTATGATCCCCAAAATAACCATTTCTAGACTCTCTCCTACTCTACCCCTCCTTGCATCATCTGACACCTCTTTTACTATACCGATCCCCCCAAAACAAACCTTTCTAAACTCTTCCCTCTGACTCTTCCCCTCCAAAACCCTTTTACTCATCCAAAAGCCTCCTCCTACTGCTATGACCTAAAAAAAAATCCCTCCTCTATCCTTTTCAATCAAAATAACAGACTAACATGTTCACTTCTCAAATTCCATATTCCACTATGCTAATTCACCACTAATCCTTTATGGGTTCCAGAGTAGTGTGCTACTCGCCAATAAAGCGTTTCAACACCCCATCAGGGTTACAAGCGCTATATAAATGCAAACCTTTTTCCCTTTTCTACCCCTCCCCAACCCTTCTCAATCCAAATAACTGAATAACATCCACCACTCAAATTACTTCATATTTCACTATACTAATTTTCAACACTAATCCTTTATGGGTTCCGTAGTAGCGTGCTGCTCGCCAGAAAAGCGCTTCAAAACCCATCAGGGGTAACAGGTGCTATATGAATGCAAAACTTTCTTCCCCTTCTATCCCTCTGCTATCCTTCTCACTCCAAATAACTGACTAATATCCACCACTCAAATTACTTTCATATTTCACCATACTAATTCACCACTGATCCTTTATGGGTTTCCGGAGTAGCGTGCTTCAACACCCCATCAGGGGTAACAAGCGCTATATAAATACAAACCTTTTTTCCTCTTCTATCCTTCCGAATCCAAATAACTGACTAACCTATCCACCACTAAAAAATGTACTTGCATGTTTCACTATACTAATTCAACACTAATCCTCTATGGGTCCCGGAGTAGCGTGCTACTCGCCGATAAAGCGCTTCGACGCCTCATCAGGGGTAGTAAGCGCTATACAAATGCAATTACAATACAATACAATACAATGTTACATAGTAGGCCTGGTCAAAATTTGCATTACAGAGTCATAATTAGTGCATTTTTGTGTTACTCTTGTTATGCAAAATTCCTGAAATTACAATATTTCACCACATTCTCTAATTACATGGCATTTATAGAAAAGAAATTCACCATGATTGCAGGAAAAATATCACCACAATCACATGAGAACAATGTGAATGACAGAGGTCAAGTGACTGTTATTCACAGTGCTTTTGTTTTTTGCACTATTTTTTTAGTGCGAAGTGCATCCTCAAGGCCAAAATGGACATGAGGACAAGTTTTGGCTAAAATACTGCACCCAATGCGAGTTTTACATTTTGCATGATTACACCTAATTTTGCATGATTTCATTGAAATGTATGTAATTTGCTTTTGCTTTATTATGCAAACCCCTATTTCATAGCACACTTGGGCCCCGATTAGGTGTCTGGCGGTCCATGGACCGCCTGGCTTGCGGGGTCGCAGCAGTGGCAGTCTCCCCAGTACCCTATTACGAGATGGGTGATGGGATAGTCACAGCCTGCCGCAGCCACCAGGGAAACGCAGTTCCCTGGTGGTGTTGCGGTGGTGTAGAGGCATCCATATGCTTGGCGGGACCGCCGTGGTCCTGCAAAGCATATTAGGAGATTTCTCTCCACCAGGGTTTTCATGGCAGGTCTTCCTCCATGAAAACCCTGGTGGAGAGGAAATATAGGGGACCCTACAGGGCCCCTTGGTGCCTTGACGCCCTGTGGATGCACACAGGGGGCACAACATGTGCCCACCTAGGTGCAGGCACACCAGTTCCTGCATGGCCTGGACTGTTCAGTCCATGCCATGCAGGAACTGTTTTTGGCGTTCCCATTGCGGTGCCCATTTTTAGCAGCACCTCCAAAAAAGCCAGCCAGACACGAGGAAACTCTTAATCTGATGGGTGGTCTGACCACAGCTTAGGCGATGCAGGGCTTGGGGTGGACCCGGCGCTGCACCGCCAAAGTCGTAATCGGGCCCAAAGTCACCTTTAAGTCAATCTGCTTGTAATAAGCCATAAAGAAACACACGTGTAGGAAGCGAGACAATGTAAGAGATACAATGTTGTTTCCTCCCACCTCTGACTAAACCTGGACTTGAATTAATTATTTTCTGGTAATTACAGGGCTTTTGCTGAAATGGGAAGAACAACATTATACTCTTAGGTGAGTAGGGTGGCTGGAGAGAAAGTTGGTAAGACTTTGAATATGAGAAATGTAAATTGTTTTACCTTGGAACAATGTACAACTGACTTCACAAACAGGAGCAATAAATTGAAGCAAGTTGATGCTCACATCATTTCTTACAACCAAAATATGCTTGCACACCCTGAAATTTAGTTTTATGCACACTTGATGTAGATATGCCAAGGAGGTTGAAAGGAAGAGAATTATGCATCAGGATATAGTGACAGGTTTGAGGTGTGTGTGTGGTGACATGTTTGTGAAAAGTTTGCATTAGTATGCATTAGCTGATTTTTATTCCCAAACTTTAAGACCAATACTCTATTACTTCGTCAAAACAATTCCCTTTTCTAAAATTCTTAACTTATTAAAATGTATGACTCATAGGAACCCACCTCCCAATATATTTTCCTGTTTCTTTAACAATATTTAAACTCTGACTTTAAGCTGGTAACCACTCGCGTTATGTTGCTGGTGTTTCAAAAAAGGGTTCTTTCTATCCTAATGCTACCTTCCCTGCTCACTGTGTATTTTGTTCATGGTACTACTTTTCTCTCAATTAAATAGAAATTCTGTCTTTCTTAGTCTTCTCTATGTCCATCCCGAAATGATTCTCCCCAGAAGGTGCTTTTTGCTGCTCCCACCAGCATCACTGCACTTTTCTCCTTCATAAAACCATCTACAATCGCCATCGCCTTCAGGAAATATAATTCCATACATAGAAATAATAGATGTACCCTCTCTTGCATGAACAAACTACTCCTATACTATAGCCTTGCAATACAATATTCCAATTCTCCTCTTCTTCCAGTTTCCATGTCTCTTGCCACACCCACCTATACAGAAACCTGCTCTAGCTAACCTTCATCTCAGGACACATTTTCTTATTGTAACCAGGTCACGTCTCATGATTTTAGTCAGTTCAAAACCCATAAACTGCAGTAAATTATTTTCTCGAAGAGGATTGATAATATCAGTTTGTGCAAAATGAGTAAACACTCTAGTCACCTCATGCCTCACATTACAGGCCATATCACCACTACTTCTGCTTAAATGTAATCCTGCTCAGTACCATAGCCCTCCTGATCAGCATGTTTACAAGATCATTTCATAATGGAGTAGCCACAGAGCTAAATCCTTAAAGTTTCCCCTTTCTCTAAATTTGCAGATAATATAACAAAATACTGGTGAACAGATAGATTTGAGACATGGATCCTCTAACAAATAGGGTCCAACTGAATCAAACCTCTTCTGACACCAACAGGCTTTGTATGATGCCTCCAGAGGGGTTAAACTGATGAAGAATGCACTAATGCTTCGATTAAAAGCTTAAAGGAAGCCTGAGGAATAGATAGAATAAGGGGACAGAGAATTTTTTTCCCTTGCTCCCTAAATACAAATAAATAAAATGGATCCAAAGTGAAAAGAAATCAGCACTGAAAATAAAGTCAAACACATATTCTAAAATCAACACCACAATGACAAATAAAAAGTAAGTAAAACAACATATAACATTAACAAATACTTAACTAAACGCTTCTCTTTTAAAATTAAACTTAAAAAGACTTAAAAAAATAAAACTAAATCAAGAAAATTCAAAATTAACCATGGAAACACAATACTGCTATTTTTTACCAACAGTCCAAAGAAACACAGGCGGCACAAACCATCTAAATTAACAAACAATTAAATTAACATTTCTGAAAATCACCAAAAACATCTAGATGGTAAGAATAAATGTACACATTAATAAGTGCTAAATTAAGAATCTAATAAAAAGTTATTATTAATTTATAAATAATTTAATATTGTATAACCCTCAGATTAGATGTCTAACAGAGCCCCATACAAAAGATCTCAGCAAAATATTTACATTAAACCTCATGTGATTTGCATGCAGTGAAGAAAGTACAAGCAGTGAAACAGCCCAATGGAAATGTACAAAATATTATTCTAATGCATATTACAGGAAGTTAACTAGAAAGAACAGAATTGTTAAAAATTATAGAGAGCATAGTGACCCCTCCAACATTACTACAGAAAGTAAAGTAAGAAATGTACTGCAATGAAGCTAGTATGAGCTCACAAGCGCTTGCAGGCATAATTAAAAAAAAGGCTTGTAACTAATGTTCCAAGGTATACTACATGCCAGCTCCCTGCAATTCCCAATTTAAAAAGACTTATTGCTAGAACTAGAAAATCCATCAAAGAAACACCTGCTGCTCCTAAAAGGTTTGAGAATATAAACATCCCCCAAAAAACAAGGGGCCTGATTACGAGTTTGGTGGTGCGGGAGCGGGCCGGCAAGCCACTACCCTGCTGCCGCACCGCCAAACTCAGACGCCCGGCAGATTACGAGTTTTCTCATTGTCTGGCGGGTGGTCCTTTGGCGTTCCCACAGCTGTGCCTTTGAGTCCATGCCGTGCAGGAACCGGGAGTGCATGCAGACAGTGGGCACACCATGTGCCCCCCTGCATGCACCAAAATGCATGGGGTAAGGGGGGCCTTGTAGGGACCCCTTTGTTTCCTGACCTCCAGCAGTTTCAGGAGTAAGAACATCCATGAGACTGCTGGCGGTCAGGAAACTTGTAATATGCATGGCTGTGCCGCAGCGGCACCACCAGCATATTGTGAGCTCCTGACCGCTGTGCGGTTGCGGCAGTCCAATGGCAGTCAGACCATCAAAGTTGTAATATAGCGGTCTGACCGCCTCTGCGGTGGTGGCCGGACTGCCACCACCATGCCACCATGAGTTTGGCACTCCACAGACCGCCAAACTCATAATCAGTCCCTTAATCGTAACACACAAAAATTACACTTTCCTTTTGCACGACAATAACTACAGTGAGAAAAGAATAGTTGCTACTAACAATAAACTATTAAAACTTACCCAGGGCAACATGTGGATGATGGAAAGTACGTTCAAATTGCGCCCTCAACCATCCTCACAAATCTAAGCAATCCATGGAGAATACCAAAACACCAACATACTGTTAGTCTATGCACTTTGCCAGACAAACGAAGTGCAACATAAAATAAAATCCAAAGCCAACAATTACAATCCACAAACAATTATTATTAACTTTGAGCAAGAAGTAATTTCAACCTTTTTAAAAATATATCCAAATACAGCCAATAAGAGGTGTTGTAAGTATCTGATGACACCTGCAAAAATTGGCATTGAGTAGAATAATCCACAAATGTTGAATTTACCCATGTTTTTAAAAAAAACGAATTCCCCTAGCACATGTCCCTAAAACTGAAGTAGCAAAGCATTACAGCTTATTCATAGAATTATCATGCTATCAAAGACATGAACAAAAATTAAACCTCTAGTGGATTACTTTGAAGATACTTGTGTTGGCAGAATGCACCATTCTGGTCCGAGACACCAACCCCAGTATCATATACCATTAGAAGACATTTGTGACAGTATCATGGCACAACAAGCAAAAGCTAACAACTCAGTGAAAGGGTGGCACAGCTCCTTCCAAGAACCTTAAGGACAAAGCCACACTAAGCTATATGAATTTTTAGAAATTGTAAAAAAGAAACAAAACTATAAAAAACACGTTTGCTGTGTTCCTTCATATCTTTGTTTCCATTTATCATATACATTGCCTTCTTTATCTAACTGAGTGCTTCTCTTCGCTCAGAGAAAAAAAATCTCTCCATTAAAAAAATTCCTCAGCCAATTCCCCTACAAACCCTATGTCATTGCCCCCTCATACGCTCTCCATCTAGTGGGCCTGGCATGCAGGAGTCATGTTAAGCTACCCCCGTGGCGCCTTATGGTGCTATGATTCCATACCTGAGTTTCCCCAATAACTCTGATTCCATTATGCCTGAGCTTGCAAGCATTCCCTGAACACGTGAACCAATGGCTTGACTTGCTCCCGCTGTTACTAGGGTCTTTGAGTGTTTCCCTTGTGCATGTTTAGACAAAATGAAACATTTGTTTCATGTTAATTGATTCCATCCGTTAGTTTGCACCTGCTCTTCCTGTGAGGTGAAAGCCAGTGTACTAGCACATGCTTACTTCAGGAGTCTTGGAAGACCTTCCAGATTGGCACATGCGCCACATCCTGCACCTGATCCTGCTGTATCCATTGGACTCTGAACATGTGATATAAAACACGGCCAAATCGGAGCCCCTTGCTTGTCCTACGCTTCCTGCGAAACAAGCTTCCTTCCTACCCACTCACCTGAAGAATCGATCGGACCTGGGCAGCACACTTCTTGGCTGCAGTTCTAAGCTCCTCGAGTGATTCCCTTGGCTCCAGCTCCCTCGACGCATCCTTCATCTCTGCCTCCTGCTCAGCTACTCCAGTTCCTCAGCAACATCCTGAGTCAAGACCTCAAGACCTTCTTCGAACTTAGGACAAGTTGAAGTACTAGGCTAACTGCTTGATATCAGGTTAGTGTGCACTATCCTTTTATAGTGTAAGCAGGCCAGAGTATCGGCGTATTCAAGACTATAGTTTCCTCTCAGTGACTTCTCTCATGTTCACCTTGATTGTTTTTGCTCTGGAACCCTCCTGCAACCTTGGACTTTGAACTGTGTTTATACAAGGACTTGAGACTTTCTCTGAGTTTCTCTGATGAACAGTTGTGCCAAGAGAATTCTCCTCGGAGTGCATGATTCATGTATAAACCTGTACAGAGATTTATGTTCCGAGTTTATCTTTGAGAGTCTCATTAACTCCAATCTGTATTTCAAGTTATTCCTTGGCAGTGTATTGCTCCAAACTGTGGTTCCAGATATTCTGTTTCCTTACTGTGTGCCTGAAAATGACTGTAAGCATATGTTACTGAAGCTATTGCAAATCCATTGTTTGTGAGGCCTGTGGATTATTGATGGTAATTGCCTCTTCTTCTTGTTTCCAGTGTATTGGGTCTTTGCTAAATCAGAGGTCATTGTCCTGTGTACATCTACCAAGCAGACTCAGAGGGCCTCCAGTTAATGCTGTGCCGCACAGTTGCTGATCGGAACCAGTACTGCAAGACTCTCTTTTCTTATGGTGTCCCAACCCCCCTTCCTCCTAGGGGACAGGGTGTGACTAAGGGTTTATTCGTCCGCATGCCCAGTTTGCGGGAGGGATAGGAGGTCCAGCAATGGCTCCAGTATCGTCTTCGCGGTTGGAACCAGGTGAGAGCATAACACCCTACATCCTGCTCCAAAACAATAAATAATTTAAAAATATTATCAATAAATGCACAACAGAATTGATACAAAATTACAAAAAAACAAATAAAGTATGGAAACAAAACTACACAAACCAACAAAATAAATTTTAAATGTTTTCAGTCTGGATTATATGGCAACATCCTTCCATTCTATGTCTAGATCCACCAAGAGTGTAGAGAGGTCTAGGACCTTTTCATGACATATGGGTACACTGAGATGTTCCATTAAGTTCAGAAAATGTACAAACAACTTTGTTTTATCCTCCTCTCTTATCTGAGTTTCCAAAAAAACCATAATCTAAGTAATGAACAACTGTATCAATTCCTGATGTTATTCTTAATGTCATGACCGAATAGGTGCTGATCATCTGAAAAATTGCACAAGGGACAGATCAACTTATCAGATATGTGAACGCCAAATTGTATCCCTAATAAAAATCTCAATGTACAGTAAGAACTCAAACACTGCTTTTACAGCACACTTCAGTATTTCGCCCCCATGTTAGTATTTTGTTACTCTCTGTGTAGGTTTTTCAAAATGGAAATATTTCACTATAAATTCTTCCACCCTCATAATATTATTAATAGACCCTCCCTCTGTTCTGGTTAGTAACAAACACAATTGGTTAAATCTCATGTTTTTACATTAGATTTATATTTGTATTTTAACATACATTGGCACACGTTTTTGTAAAACATAATTGCTCACACATTTTATAAACATTAACCTTTTTAATGTACCTTTGTCTTCTATTTGTAATACATTGCTTTAACATTTCTGTTGAACATGTTAATTTTTTTAACTTATATTACATACATATATTTTTAAATAAAATCTTTTAAAAAATTTACATTTTTTCTTCAAATAAATACACTTTATCTTTTTACATTGTATATGAAGAAACATTTTTTATATATTAAAAATTAAGACACATATGTTTACATTTTCGTACATTTACTTTTTTATGTTTTACAACATTTTTATATATGAAAGTAGAGACTTAAAAATAACATATTTTATTTTGTATTGTTCTGTATGATGTTTAAGTCTTTTCTTATATTTATTGACCTGCCACTTTATTTACCTCTTTGTTAATATCGTAGCCTATCTTGTTTTTTTGGGCCGTTACTGGTTGTGTTCTGTGACGGTCCCCCGTACCAGTTCTACTGGTCAGGTAAGGTTACTTTTTTAGTAATTTGGGGGGTTTTAGTATTTGGGGGTTTGTGTTTAGGATTAGTTTAGTTAGTGTAGGGTAGTGTTTGTCAGGTTTTTTTTGGTTAGTGTTAGAACTTACAGTAGCCGAGAGTGATAGGCCTCATTATATTGTAGTTATAGGTATATTGTGTTTGTTAGTTATGTCTTGATTGTATGTTTGTTTTTGTGACTTCCTTATGTATCGTAACAGGTGATAGTGCAGACCATCAACAGTAGCATCCACATGCACCAAGACCACTACTTTATACTTCACCATCACAGCATCAAGTCTCCACCAGAAATATTGACAACATAGGCATCTTTCCACTGTGGTGCAAGGGTGCCTCCTTTGGTGCATTGTAGCCACAAGTGTGCCAGCACAGTGAGAGAGCAGAACTGGGCCACTTCTAAGTAGATATGGCACAGTTCTTGTCTCTCCAGTTCATTCGACGTGGCACAACAACTTTATTTGCTGTGCTGCATTGTGTGAAATATTTGTAAATATGCTCCTGACATAGGTTTTCAGGTTATTTATTCAGGTGAACATGAGAGAAGTCACTGAGAGGAAAAAGTGTTTTTGCAAATAATAGTTATTTGTGAATTATTCATGCATACTATTTTCTATTTTTTTATTTGGTATTAATTTTTAGAAAAACTCGAATTTCCACTGCTATTTAATGATTCCTTATTTCGGCACTTTGCTATACAACTTTAAGAAACCTTTTTTTGCCTATAGTGTATTGGGTAGGGCTATGATAGCAGTTGCAAATCAGTTTGCAACTGTGTGACTGATTTCGTACATGAGGTCCCTACTACCTAATGCGAATATTAGTTGCATCAATTTTTTCTTTCCAACTGTTATTTCCTTGTGTGTCTACATGATCCCAAATAGTATTCTAAAAGTGTGTTTACATAATCATGAAGAAGTTCTCCCGTAGCTTTGTGCTATTCTGGTGTTTGACTCCATTTGCTTGCAGTGCTGTCTAACAAGCACCGAAATATCAGAGATTGGTCAGTCGTTACATCTGTTGAAGTGACAGCAAGGGTTGCCTGATATTACAAAGTAGGGGTATGGGTAGGTGGTTTTGTAACAGGTGTTACCACTGAGATGCTGTCAGAGAAGCACTGCCCAAATGCATATGTTCTATTAAATAAACTATGACGGCTTAATCCTGCTCAACAGTTGCTGCATCATGTCCAGGGCAGAGCTCCACTGCATTTCACCCTCCAGGATGAGTTCAAGGTAGTCAGCTGCTTAAGTTCATGCAAACCTATTGTGAGTAAGTGTCTACAATGGAGGATTAATCATATGTTATTTGGCCTGACCCCACTCTGAAAAGGGTCAAAATGTGTCAAGGGATGCTTTTTCTCCTTGTTGAGAGAAGAAGTCCTTTTATGTGTCTTCTCAAGCCTGCATTAACCTAGTAGAATGTTAGAAAAGCAGTGATTAATTCAACAATAAATCCAGCTCAATAATTGTCTCTGTGTAGTGACCAGTAGGTTGTGGCTGGGGAATTTTCCATATTGTATATTTTGGTCATAAACTATAACGAATAAATTGTGTTTTAAGACAACCAGTCTCCACCGAAAATGAAAAGGCAATATTCCACATGGCGAAATGATGAGAAACCGAACACCACTGGCTTAAACTCCACTGCAGCACTGGATAAAGCAAATCACATGTTATCAACAATTAGCAGAATTGAAGTGATCTACTCCAAAACCAAATAATAGACTTCTCACTCATGCAAGCTGGAATAATGACATGTACAGAATTTGAAGCAGCTTTGCCAATTTTCTGTATGCCTTAGCAGGTACAATGCACCTACATCCATTGATAAATATCAGGAAAGATCAATCTCTTCTCAACTTACTGAGCCTGCCCTAGCAATGTTTTGAATGACCGGTCCACACTTGAAGAAGGCACATCTGTGAGTAAGATTCATGGATTTTATGCTCACATTTCTGACATTCCCTTGCTAAATCACCTAACCCTATAGTGTGGCTATGTATGAACAATTTCATTTTATATTCCTTCTCAAAATTTCACAGAATTCCTCTTCAATCAGAAATTTTAAAAAGTGCATGAACGTTTACTTCCTTTAATCAAACCCTTTTATCAGCACATGTTTTGTAATGATATACTGTCACTTCCTCAGGGCAATACTATCTTTACTCCAGAATTAAACACATTTCTTTACATTTCTCACTAAATTATAAACAAAAATACAAAATGAAAACAAAATATTACTGCATCTTTATGCCTTCTGACATCATATCTCCTTTTACTAGAATATTAATCTAATCAAGGTATTATAAAGACAAATCACTGGTCATTGTGGCCTTTAATCAGGGCCACTGGAATTATGTGAATGTGTGGCTGCAGTGTTTTCTGCAGAATTATGGATATGCCTCATTTGCCACATAATCCATCAACTGCCATATAATCTACAGTTTTTAACAAACAAAAAACATTTCTAGATGAAATGGATCGAAAATAAACTAAAACTGCAGTGACGTGTTTTTTTGTGCAGTGGAAGGCCCTTCGCAAAGGTTGAATGGTCACCTTTTTGTTACGCATTGCAGTATTTGAATGTTAAACTAGTACTAATCAGGTGAAACCTTTGCCCAGACAGTGTTAACATATGTAAAAGTGACAAAAAATAAAATACTATCACAATATGTGCCACATTATTTCTCATAATTTGTCTTTTCTTGTGGCATAATTTAGGCAACACTTCTACATAATTTGGCCCTCCTCCCCTGCTGCAAGACTGCTGCAGGCCTTCTATAGTCCCAGGAGTATAAATTACAAAGAAGGGCTGTTTTGTGAATACTATCTGCTTTGCCACACCGATACCTTAGAAAGGAGTTGTGTTTTTGGAGATTATGCTATAGGTTAAACCTAAATATAAGGACTCAAATGTAAATAATGACTGCAGGGATCTTTCAAATTGTGCTTACTTGAACACTTGGTCCCTTTCCAGGCCTGCAGATGAGTTTGATGTTTTACTCTTAACAGAAGGTTGTCTATTGGCTACTTCAGGCCCTGGTCTGATCAATGCAGTGCCCAAAAGGCGTACATTTGCCTGTGAGAATTTGAAATCGGACAAAAAAAAGAGTGGTGGCAGTAATTTACAAGGAGGATGTCATAATTAATGTTCAGCATGACTTTAATGTAGGAGTGTCCGATAATTTTCTATTTTTATAAAGAATGTTCATAGCAGTGTCCTGGTTTTAGTAGCCTATCATCCTCCTGGACAGTCCTCTCATTTTAGTATAAACGTTTTTGAATTGATTTACTCAATCTTATTAACTTCTACTAGCTTATTAATTGTGGGTGACTTTAATTATTGAGCCAATGATCTAATAGTTGATGTTTGGTGGATCCTTGTCGTCATTGGTCAGGCAATTTCTCAGTTAAATGTAAGTTAAGGTTGATGAGGCAGGGATCAAAGGCTCAGCTTTGAAATAGTTCTGTTTTTTGTGGTCAAACCAGACTCAGGTTGTAAACTTAGGCCTATTTACCAGACAACAGCGTCCTACCACTTGTAGCATGCCTCAGGGATCCTCCCTCCCCCCACCCTTATTTACTATCTTTGTCATTCCTCTAGATAGGCTGTTGGAAACGACAGGGATAAAAGCTTATATGTACGGTGACAACACTGAATAGTGCGTAGAAAACAACCTCCCATCTCAATTGAAGTTCCAACAGACCATATGATTAAGTTGGAATTGGATGTGAGCAACAAATTGAAAATCAGCACTGATAAGACAAAGATTTTGGTTGTGAATGGTCGGAGTGATTTATGGATAGGTGCCTACAGGCCAGAGAAATGGGGAAAACTCTTACCTGATTAGCCTCAGTCAACAGTCTGAGGGTCACGATTGATTGTCAGCTGACTTTATCAGCCCAGATTTTCATCTATGTTATCCTCCTGCTCACATAGTTTGAAAATTCTATGTAAGATTTTTCCTTTGCTGTCAATGGACTGCAAACAAACAGTATCTTGAGCCCCTTTGCGTCTCATCTGGACTACGCAAAATGTTGGTACTTGGAGTTACCAGCATATACTTTACCCCACATGAATTGTATTGATACATTTACTGTATTGATGCATCTATAAAAATTATTTAAGAAATGAATTTGGGTAAATGATAACATAAATGATCGCCTGTTAAACAAGTAGTAGTCTCACCAAGTATTTATTGGTGGCAGGCAAGTATGAGAAATCTGACCTAGCACAAAAATGCATTGACTATAACGATCCAGTAGCAACTCCCTATCATTCACTTAAATGAAGGAAGATAAACATGAAAAACCTTGATTGCTGTTCTCGCCTGTATAAATTGTGCATCTATACTTACATTGTAAGAGTTTGGCATACCAGCTGTGGCACAGCTAAGGAAACAAAGCAAAGCCTCTCTCTTCAACAGCAGTGGAGGTGCCACTTTATCCTCCTCTAATTTAAGACAATCATGACCTGATTCACAAAGGTAAATTTCCATTTTAGTGTAAGTTTACGATTGTTGCCATTATCAAAGGAAATTTATGAGTAGTATCTTTAAAACTGCCTATCTTTTTATGCACAGAGTCTCCACCATGAGTGTGGAGACTCCACACTCGTAAGGATACCACTTGTAAAATTTTGGAATTGCAAAAAAGTTGAACTTACACTAAAGTGTAAGTTTACCTTTGTGAATCAGGCCCTCAATATTCATAATTACTATATTACATTGCCTGACACAGCCTTCAAATCTACTACCATAAGTCCTAATCATCATAAAGTGAGCTTTAGGACAATCCTTAAATAGTAGGGCGCTGTGTTCAGCTGTGTATTTTACACATCTTTGACAGCTGACTTATATTGTGGTAACCAGGTATCACAAGGTGTAGACTATGTCAAAAAAGATCAGTGATCATGAGTTATCATTTATAGAATATTTATTTGCACAAGGACATTTATGAGCAACAGCATGACAGTGAAATAATTCGTTAAATGTCAGCCTTCTTCAGTCACTAGAGCCTCTTTTTAGAACTCCTTAACTTGAAAAAACATGACCTTCATTCTTAATTCAAAATAGCTAAACAAATAAAGAAAGCAATGTGCTATACAACTGGAGCATGCAGAGTTTTCAGAATGCCATAAAACTCACCAACATGAATAATGGAACAAATTGGGAATTATTTTTTTCAGTGAAGTATCTTCAATAGGCGTGTATTAACCACATTTTGATTCACTTGTATACAATGTGCACACCCTTCACAAAGAAACCTGCACCAAAGGCTACATGAACACACCTAGCCATCAGGATTGTTTTTCTATTTGCATTCATGGGGCTAGCTATGCAAAACCATGCAGGTAGCAAAAACTGGCATCCAGTTTTTAGTTTGGAAAATAATGAGTGCAGGTGCCAAAGCTCTGTTCAGAAGCTTGTAGCCCAGTGCTTAATTTGAGCTGTTGATTTCTGGTGCTCGGCACCAAAACCTAATTGTCAACACTGGCACTTATGACAGTCTTCACTGTTTATCTAATTAGAGATTAACACAACAACAGTTGTTTATTTTTTCAATGAGCATTAAAAATGACTAATATCAGCTGCCCAAGCCAATATTGTAGCTTTGGAGTCTGGAATAGTCTGAAATGTCATACTTTCAGGGTGTATTGATTAGTCGTGTTGATTCTGTCACTGGCGGCACTTATAGGGGCAATGAGTAGCGCAAGCTGCAGTGTCCTCTTGACGAGGGCCCCAGCACTTACTTTTTTTACAAATTAAGACTGTTGTAGCCAGAGCTATTAAATGTTGGGTTGCTGAATAGCAAGGATGCGTAGTCTTGAATCCACCTAAGGCCTCGTTAATCCACTGCCAGACACACCCTGCTCCATTATCCCACTCATTTAGGTCCCTGCTTTCTCCCTTCATGATGGTTTTTCCGTTTTTCTCTTCCTCTGTCTTTCAGCTTTGTTTGGTTTCCCTCTCTTGCTCTCCCTAAATGTTTGATGCTGAAAAATAAGTGCCGGTCCCCCACAAAAAAAGTGCTGGTGGCCAGCTCCAGCAATCACCGCCTCAAATTAAGCACTGGTGGCCTCACTGTCATCCATTGTATGTTGTATTCGATGTACAGTAAGATATTTGTACTGTAAATTCTGCAGATACAAACAAAGCTTCTTAATGAGAGTGTCCACTTTGCAACATTTCTGATCTAAAAAGAGGAAAATTTGGGTAATTAAGAGATTAAGAGGATTTATTGAGAAGTACTTGGAGATGTATAGTTGATATACATTCTTTAAGTGGCACCTTCAAGAGATCACGTCATTGCTTGATGTGTAGTAGGCAATAAATTACATTGTGGCTATCTCTGTCGAACAGTGAAGGCTTATAAATGGCAAGCTCCTACAGAAGGTACAGTGTCACTTTAAATAGATGACGAGCACTGTGCACTTCGTTATTCTATTTAGAACATTGTGTTGATCTAACTTGTCTTGTTGAGTGATCTTCCCCCACACTGGTGCCCAGATCTGTTCATCTAATAAATACTCCCACAGTGTGAGGTTTCGTCGGTGTTTGTTGAAGGAAGAGGCTGTAATGATACTAAGTGTACTTGCTCATTAGTTTCAGTAGTTGTTGAGATCCTCATATTGCGCATTTTGTTGTTTGTAAATATCTGCAAGGCACTGTACTAATACAAACAGTTTCTGTGGTGGAGTTGCTTTGTTTGAACAAGAAAGAGTAACACAGTTAAAACAAGTTATTTTCCAACTGTCTACCTGATTTGATGTTTTTTTTTTTTTTGCTTAATCTGAAAAATTACCTTGTTAGTGACAGCCAAAATGCAGCTCATGACGATTTCTAAGAGTTCTAGATTTAAAATTCCAACCAATTCGTAACCAGGTATTGCCAGTGGTACAGAAAACACTTGAAGAGAGTGGTTCAACAGTATTTACAGAGATTAGGTTACATTAAAAAGTGTCTAATTTGACTTATGATACCACAAATAAGTGCGTATTGGAGCAATTTAATTGGAGGTCAAATACATTGCATACCTAAAATACATTTGTAAAGTGACTGCATTGCCCAACGAACATTTAAATTTCTTTTTCTGATACATTAATGAAGCATTGTTAACAAGGTAATACAGTACTTCAAGCTAGAGGCTAGTCAGGATAGTTTAGCATATGATTGTATAAATAATTAGCAGACTCGTGGCCACTTAAAGCCTATTATGTGCATTTCTCAATCATTCACTTGATATATATGAGATTTCTTAATCTACAGGATCCTAGGGACTGTAGGCTATATTTATTTTGTCTTACCCTGTGAAGCTTTTGGAGAACATTGTAGCTGTACCATTGCAGTATTACATTGAACAGAAGTATGTTTTGGATGCGTTCCAGATTTTCTATGTCCTCTTAAGGAACCAAGGTGATACTTCTTTTGGTCATCAATGGTTTAAGATGTAAATAGATGGTAATTTCAGTTGAATAAAATATATTTTGTCTCCTGAAAACACAAAACAAATAATTTTTGCTTTCCCCTTCCAGACACAATTGTTTTCATGCAGAGTTGGGATTGGCAGTAACTACTGATCTATTCTCAGTCTACCATTGGGTCTGCCATGGGTGCGTTTTGGCTCCTCTTCCTTCTCGCTGTATGGACATTATCTTGAGCAGAATTGGGGGCACGGTGTCTGCATGGCTATGCCACCCTACCTGTTGGTTGCTAGGCTAAACAAAGCTCTGAGACACCTTCTAGAGATGCTTACATTCCTTAAATTGAACATGAACTACCACAGATAGCTGGAGCGGAGTAGCATTTCCCATTCTCTTGTGGAGATTATGTCTACCACAGGTTTGTGATCAGTCTGCAACTCTATCATTGTACACAGGTTTGTGATCAGGCTGCAACTCAATCATTGTACTCCAGACAGAAGTATTAAGATGTTTCATGTCCCTCTACATGCAAGCATCTCTTTCTTGATTACACTATATGAACTCTTTGCACCTCTCATGATACTTGAAACAAATGCCACAAGTAGTTCAGAACCTTGCTTTTATGCATTAACAGAGTTCAAGACCATTTGCAATGGCAGCCGTTATTATTATTGTTTTGTCCTTTATATCATATGGATTTAAAAAGTAAAACTCTATGCAATTTTTTATCTTTTTAAAAGGTTCATCACATCTTCTTGAACAGTGCAACATGCCAGTTTTCTTTACTGATGGCATTAAGTAACACATTTTGTATAATATTCTGCTATACCTAAGAACAAACAGAACTGATCATTGTTCTTTGGACATGATGCATCTTCTATTGCCTGTACTAACTTTAAACTTGGTCTTATACCCTCACCAAAAATTGTGTGGCCGAAATACTTTACTTTCTTTATAGCAAACCATCTCTTGTCAGTACCTACAGTCAAACCTGCTTTGCTTAAGACTTCAATACCTTCATCAACATCTAATCATGTTCCGCTTGATTCCTACCCAAATCTTGAACCCTGAAAATTAAATACTTTTGTCAAGTCTTGAAGCAACTTCTGTGTCACCTGTTGATATACTGCAGAAGTACAGAAAGACCACACAAAGGCATTGTCACATATCTAAATGCAGACAGTTAGGCAACAGGAGAAATTTGACATGGTGGTAGGGAGTAAATTAATCTAAAGTAGAGAACATTGCAGCTTCACCTATTGTGATTGATGGTGTGGGGTTTTCTATATCTTAAACTTCAGATGTAATCAATAAATACCCCGCCACTGTTCACATGGACCTTTGTTCATCGACAAGGAGCAGCGAAAAGGAGCAATCGTCTACATTCAGCACATATCAATAAAATCATTAAAGACTTTTGGTACAGTTAATAAAGAGAACTTGTGTGAGTTAGAGGGTTTTATTTTCAATTTTTAGTTTTTCATTATTTTTTTAATAAGTTTTACACTTTTACGTATCAGCGTTAAAAATTAATATAATCCAAAAATCAATATTTCAATTTAAGGAAGAATACGATATTGGTCAAAATAACAGTTCATATTGTAATAATGCAGAAAGTGTGTTCCAAAAAAGAATGCCCTTAATCTAAGTTAAATTAGAATGAAATAGAATAAGGTGTCAGTTCAGATATCAAATAAAGAATTCCAATGAGAGAATGAGAGCTTAGGCATGAAGCCTTTGCATATTAATTGAAGGAGAGCTCAAGCTGGAAAGTATTCTCAGCCATAAATCAGCAGACATTGAATAGATTCAGAAACTAGGCTAAGCAATTTCCCGTGAAGAGAAATATAATCTCAAGAAACTCAGAGATGAGTCTCTAGCAAATGCAAGTGAGAGAAGCCCCACTCTACTCTAGGAGCACACATTAATATAAGCACACAACATTCTAGATGGTAACATGTGTCTTTTTATTCCTTCACAGTGACCAATAGGATTTCGGTAAACACTTGGGAAAAGGTAAACTCCCCATCTTTTCACGCCTGCAAAAAGGGCTACAGACACTAGTCCTTGAAACGATACATCGCCCACATTTTACGGTTCAGACAGTCCTTCTCATGAATCATCCTTCATGTTGTCTTCTCTCCTCCCAGTAAGAACCTCACTATCAGTTGTATAATACAAAACAAATGCCTATGTGCTAACTAACAGAAAGCTTCTGGAAAATTACAACTTCCGCAGTAAGAAGCGAAAAACAATTTGTGCAAGACAACAGCACAATGTGAAAATCAGGCCTCTCAATGTTAATGTGAATGTTCTATTAATATGGCCACAGGAGTTAGGCTAAGTTAAATCAGCACTTGTTTACTTCACCTGTAGGCTTATGACATCTAAGTATGATTACCTACTACAAAATTTGCATTTATTATATGCATGGAATTTAAACATAGACTTTTGTACATCTTAGTTTTGCTTTTGTATACAACTTAAATGTTCTGCTACATGACTAACATCTCATTGATGTTTTGAAGGGGATGTCAGTTATTCCATATGCATTTATTGGGATCTGTTAGGCCTAGGTATATCCTGATCTTTCCATTGAGGTTTCTCACTAGAATATGGGTCTTACCCATTCTAAGGCTTCTATGGGTTCTATTATGCAACATTCCCATAACCGTTTGAAATAAAATCCTGCAAAAATGTAGTGGTGAGTGAACACTTTCAAACACTCTAGCTTCTCAGCAGATACTTCCAGAAATTAATTATTCTACCTACTCAGTTCTGCTTCATCTGTAAGTAAAAACTGTAAGGTTGGGATTCAGATTTATTCCAAACTTCTTTTGCTCTCTCCAAACCTCTAAACGTTTCTCGCTAGGCAACATATATATCATTCTATAAGATTCTAAGTCTTGAAATTGTAATATTGGTCTCAACTCATGCACTCACTAGTAACTTTCCACAACAGTATTCTTCTAGATTCATATCCATCCACCCAAGCTTCTCACTTGTTAATTTGTTGAAAGTATTCTCATCAATTATGGTGTAAGGTGAGCATGAGTTGGCCCACATATTCAATGCTATCCCAACATCTAGATTTTACTATTCAGAGGATAATATGCTTCTACCACCCTGCACACATTACTGTCATGATCCCTTAGACAAACAACTAAATTTCATCCTCATCACTACTCTCACTTACTTTACCTTGGGCTCTATTCACACTTGTCCAACTGTTCTCCATCACCTTTGCATACACAAGAGAAATGTCCTATCGTTTTATAATTGACGTATATGATGTTGACTGCTGGACAATTATTGAATGTAGCAATCTGTTTCTGACATCTACAATGGAGACATTTTAACTTGCTCATTCTATCTCCACCATTGTAAGCTTTATACTTATCTGTACTCTTATCAGACCCTACCTTCTAACATCTGGATATGACTTTTACCATACTTGCCCCATCTCCACTGTCCACTAACTTACTATAGTTTTTCCCGATAAAGTTCATTGATATATCTTGAAACATTTTCTATCTTTTTTACATTGTGCACAGTTTTATATAAAAACGTTTATTTTATACACAATAACTTTCCTTCGATTTTTTAGATAATTTGTCTTGCTTAAATAAGTTGGTCTCTAATAATTGCCCAATGCAATTATTTTAATTTAGATGTGGATGCAGGTCTGCATAAAACCGGAAGATGTCACTTAATAGTTCCACATGGTTGGGAATTTCTAGAAAGAAAATTATGTTGTTCTAACATGACATTTTCTTTAGACTTGTAATTTTCTTCTAATGCTTGCATAGCCTACATATACTTATCAACCTCATCATCAAGAGTCATACCACCCTCACCAACACCCTCATTATGGGTTTCAATGAGGTAACATTCAGAACATGGAATGTTAAAATTGAAAACAGAGTGTTTTGGGGAAAGAGTTGCTGCTATAAGGGGATGCTGTTGGTTCATAACCAGTTACTCCATGTTCCACTTAATTCATTAAGATTAATTTGGTAAAGAAAGCCCTTCCTCTACATCCCCACACATTTTGAGGGTGTTCTCTGCCCATTCAACTGTGAAAACAGATTTAACTGTTCCCTTACCTGAAGAAATTCTCTACCCATTCCAGAGTGGAAATGGGCTGAGATCAAAGTTTGTGAATACTTAAAAGCCCACAAGTTTGTGAATGTGCATAAACTTTTCAGAGCTCCCTTGCTTTAGAATACTCACCCACCTCCAATGTGAGCAAACTTAGTTCCATATAATATTACACCACAGTGGTATAATGTTATATAAATACATTGATTTATGCGCTTCAATTACTGTTTTGTAACTACAAAACAAAATTTACAAATGAAAATCAAGCAACTTGTGTATGAAAGTTGAACTTACATACACAAATGCTTTTGTGATTTGAGACCAAAGGAGTTGCCCACTTTAATTGTAAATTTGGCATCACCATAACTGCAGAACTTCTGTCACTTTATAAGGGGCCAAGAACCTTGGGATCTTCATCAACAGCAAACTCAACATGATCGTCCAAGTCAATGCCATCAACGCCTCATGCTTTCATACCCTGAAGATGCTGAAGATGATTTTCAAATGGCTCCCAATCAGCACCCAGAAAACACAAGCAAGCTGGACTATGGGGACAGCGCTATGCCAGGATGAACAGAAACTTCACTAGAAGGCTGCAGACCATTCAGAACTCGGCAGCTAAAATCACTCTAAACCTCTAATGCCACACTCACATCACATGACATCCTGTAGGAGTTCCACTGGCTCCCCATTCACAAACAAGCACAATTCAAATTCCTCAACCACACTTTCAAAGAACTACATAACACTGACCAAGCATACCTCAACAATTCTATCTGCTTTCACAAACCTTGCAGATACCTCCGCGTGTCCTGGCCTCCTACTTCCACAAATTGCACACATGTGGAAAACCAGATCTGGCGGTCAAGCCTTCTCCTACATCGCTCCTAAAGCATGGAACAACCTGCCTCTACACATAAGAGCCTCCTCCTCACTTCTTGAATTCCACAAGAAGCTGAAGACCTGGCTTTTTGAGTAGTCCCACTAGGCCTTAGGTGTGTTTAGACTCACACTAGTATACCCTTCCGGATGATAGTGTGAGCTACAAATCTGCATAACATAACATAAAAGGGGAAATTAGTTGCTGCGATCAGTCATAGTGCTGAACTCTGGTGGTGTGGAAATTATTAGAATGCTTTTTACACATTTGAAGGCAAATCAAGATTTGATATAGTAGCTAGTGAAAAGCAGACAGGTATTTAGTCAAGACTAGTATGAGTTACACTTCAGTAGAACTAAAACAGTTTTTACATGTGCCTTAGCTGGCGAATGGACATGGCTCTTTACCCCATGACTTTCCAAACATAGACCATCGCTGCATGACTTTGCTCTTAGTTGTTTGTGTTTTGACATTTTAGGGCAGATTTACTATGGTTTCATGCAATGCAATGCAGCAAGACAACTTGCTGCACTGCATTGTGTGAAAGGAAGAGAGCAGATATTCACCATGTCTACTCAGATTTCTGCTCTCTCCCTGCACTGGCACACTGTGTGCTTCCTAGCGTCAACGCAGGCACCCGTGCACCATGGTGCAATGGTTCCTGCGTTAACGAGCAGGATTGTTTTTGTGAAGAAAGGGATGCCTTTGTTGACAAAAACAATGTTTAAAGGCATATTCTTCTTTGTATGTTTGCTGCAGAATGCGGCACACATGGAAAGAGGAAGCATCGAGGAAAAATAAAGATATT
Organism: Calotriton arnoldi; assembly: GCA_963921515.1. NCBI lineage: Eukaryota > Metazoa > Chordata > Amphibia > Caudata > Salamandridae > Calotriton > Calotriton arnoldi. Next base: position 167,274 of record CAWUFW010016609.1, on the reverse strand, counting down.
TCTCCTAGTTACGCCTGGGTCTGGGAGGCACACCATTTTGAAACAATCCCAGGTTTCCTGACCTTAGTAAATCTGGGATTGTGTCAAAAACCATGGGTGGATGCATGGAAACACCCATACTCCACCCATGGAATGCTTCCCTGCTGCAAGGTAATGTATGGCAGCACTATTCACTGCCTTGCAATACTTTGGATGTACTAAACCATGCCATGCATGGTGGCTTTCAGTGGTTTAGTACATCCCACTAAAGGACTTGCATTGCCTTGCGATAAGGTGCGTCATGCAAGGGCAACACAAGCCCTTAGTAAATCTTCCCCTTAGTATCTTATATGTGGAGAAAGAGAGCAACTAAACCTTGATTTTGACAAATAAAGACTGAATGATGTTGCAGATTAAGGGCCTGATTCACAAAGGTAACGTTAGACCAAAAGTCTAACTAAGCCCAAAAGTCTAATTTTACTACTTTTCAGTATTCACAAAGGTAAGTTACTACTCATAACTTTACTACTTGTAATTTTACTAGTAGTAACTTTAATAGTAGTAAGTTTACTAGTAGTATGTTTAGTACAAAGTATAAGTTAGAATTTTGGTATAACTACCTTTGTGAATTGGGCCCTGCGTGGCTGATTGTGCCCATAGACCTAAACACTTTAAACCTGAAACACCAAGCTTTTTCTGTGAGCTGTATCTTACCTCAAATTTAGGTATGACCTACTAATGATTTTGCAGGAATAAGGTATGCTTACACACTGAAAATATATTCCAACATAATATTCTGAACACAATGAAATATCAAAGTCTAGAATAGCCACACAAACATTATTTATTTCAGAGTTTTTGATATAGCAAAGTTAGACCCCAAAGAGTAACAGAGTGCTTTACATCATTGGATAATAGGAGAAGGACTTGCACAACATCTGTAAGTGGAAGAGAAATTACATCATCAATACATTATTATAAGTGTGAGAGATAGGGGTTGAAATCAGTATAGCAGTAAAGCATTTAATAGATACATATATTTGAAGTCCACAGTAATTAAACATACATAGTGAACAGAAGTGCAATTATCAGATGTGTAAGATATTAACATTTGTATTAAGCAGCATTAGTTGGAAAGAAGACGGGAGAGAGTGTGGTTATTACATGAAGGAGAATCAAATCTCACTTGAACCTGTTTTGGTGATAAGAATTTGACATAATATGTCTTGTTCCATATTCTATGCAAGTTATCACCATGCACTTTACAGCTTTAAAATTATGTTTGGAATGACGGGTCTTGTGTTACAGAGCAGGAACAGTTTATGTTCCAGTTTTAAATTCCCAGGTTCTGGAAGCTCAATAAAGTATGATTACATAGCCTTCTATGAAGTCGCTTCGGCATGCACTACTTTATTAAAGGCTCCTGGAGAACCACGCTGCACCGACTGAAGAGAGACAATTAGGCTGATACCAGTCTTGGGTTGCTTGTCTTCTGGTTCAGCGAAAACTTGGCTTGGCAGTTCAGGATGAACTGCCCCTATTGGAGCCGGACAAATTCTAATTTGCATCTCTCTGGGTCTAGTCAAAGGTGGCATGGTAGGCAAAAAGCAATGGACTTGGATGCAGCATCAATTAATTAACATTATTAGAGAATAATTCAAGCATTCCATTCATCTCTATTTTCTTTAATTCAGTGTGATGGCCCAAGTACAATGGAAATGCCCAGATGTGAGTCCCGTGCTCAGAGTGCCACTGGAACCAAGCTGCACCCGACTTAGGCCCAATTATGTCAAAACGGGTCTTGGGTTGCTTATGTTCTGGTTCGGAGAGGACCTGACTTGGCAGTTCAGGCTGGACCTGTTCATATTGGAGCAGGACCAAACCTGATTTGTGTATGGTTTGGTCATCTCCAAGCAGCCATGGTGGGAAAAAAATAATGAACTGAACTGGGATGCAGCTTCAAGTAATTACCAGTGGCTGAGATTAATTGCAGTATTCCATCAATCCCTTTTTTGTTTATTTCCCCCAGAGAAGGTGGCACGTCTGAAGTTTCATTTAATTACCTGATACATTCTATCATCTCCTTAGGTGTCGTTGCTCACCTCGGGTCTATCCACCCCTCCAGGTTATTCTTCCTGTTGCATCACAGGAATGGGGAATGACCATGAAATCACTGCCATGTGATGACACCAAATACCTCTCAGGAAATACATGCAGAACTAAGTATTGCATTCGCAGTAGTTTTCAGAGAAGAAGAAACTGCTACGTAATATGCCACATTCTTAAAATCTCCAGAAGGAGCTGACCTGTCCTGAGCTGCTTTGAATGTAAGAGAGAGTGCACCACACAGAGATTCCGCCCGGAGAGCAGAGATTCTGGCACAAGTGCAGAGACTCTGCACTCGTAACTTTACTACACGTAAGAACCTTTTTGAATCAAGCCCAAAGGGTGCAAGTACACACTCTCATCTTACGACCCTTGGCAAATTGAAGTATCTGGTCCATCTGTGTTACTGTATATTATCATATGTAGGTCAGTGTGAATGTAAGCGATGATATTTAAAAGATATTCTTCTACACATATTTTGCATAATAATTACCCAGTTAATACAAATCTTTGAGCCATAAAGCACAATATACAGAACCTTGTTTTACCCTAATGGATTTCAAAACCAGGAGAGGAAACTGCACACATTATGTCACAAAACGACCCACTCTCCTCCACAAACTAGAACCGTATGCCATTCAAAATTTATTTTTCGGATATCCAGGTTTGAAAAGGACATAACAATCGCATGTCATGCCCAAAAAAGTGTATTCATTGATGTCGCTGAGGGGGAATGGATTGTGTGGCTTAGGGTCCATTTTATTCCACTTCTCAAAAGAGATACAATTATAGCATGTCTACATGTAAAAGAAAACATGGCACAATCAAAACGACGTTAACCATGATAATCAGTGCAGGGTTTTTGGCATAAAAACTTGAAATGGACCTAATCTGCTTTTGGACTTGTATTAACATCTTGACTTTCTAGAGTCCTAAAACCTATTCATGTGAAGTGTTCTCCTTGATTATGGTTCGGTGAAACCCCCGAATGCCCAATCCTCCGGAATTGGCTGCTATCATGTTATTGGGTTATAATAATTCATTGTAAGACTAAAGAAATGTTTCACCAAGTCTACCGTTTGTAAGGCTACCCCACAAGAATGACCAGTTTTTGTTCCTCACAGATTAACTGACAAGTGATAGCTCTCCTGGGGCCTTATCATGATGTGCTACACACTTTTTCTGTGCCTTCAGTGTGTAAAGCGAATTCATTTAATGCAATATTTCCCCGAGTTCGTGCATTACTTAAGGAACACAGCTCAGAAACAGAAAAGGGCTCACTGTTCCCAAGACTATCTGAAAATCAAGACCTAATTTGGAGGAATATTGGGTTAACCCTTTGCCTGCTCATGACGGAGCGGTTCCGTCATGAGCCACGGTCGGCGTGTGCTCATGACGGAACCGCTCCTTCATGGCACCAACCCATGGGGGAAGCGCTGGCGCTACCCCCATGGGCAGCCAATCTAGCCCCCACAGAGGGGGATGGCAGCGGAAGAGTTTCCGCTGCCACCCCCGACTCCCCCCTCGGTGATCCTGTGACGTCAGCGCGCACAGCGCGCACCGACGTCATCAGGAAGCGCTGGACACCTGGAAACCATTTTTTTCCAGGTGTCCAGGCGAGGAGCAGGTAAGTTTTGTTCTCCGGTGGAGTGGGGGGGGGGACATCGGTTCACATTGAGGCATCGGGGGAGAGGAAAGAGTGTTTCCTCTCCCCTGATGTCTCAATGCAGAGCATTCCTGCTGCACGATCACGCACAGCGTCGCGATCGTGCAGCAGGAATGCCCCCACTAGACTCCAGGGATGTTTTTTTGTGTAAAGGAAGCGACCCCTTGGGCAAGGGTCGCTTCCAGGGAGCATATTTTTTTTTATGTGTATTCTGCCCCCCCTGGGGGCAGATCGGCTGGTTTATTTGGCCTTTCTGCCCCCGGGGGGGGGGGAGAATACCCCACTAGACACCAGGGAGTTCTTTAAAATTTAAATGGAAGCGACCCCTTGGGCAATGGTCGCTTCCGGGGGGGGATTTTGTTTTTTATATGTGTATTCTGCCCCGGGGCAGATTGGCCCGTTTTTTGGCCTTTCTGCCCCCATGGGGGGCAGAAAACCCCACTAGACACCAGGGACTAATTTTAAAATTGGAATGGAAGTGACCCCTTGGGCAAGGGTCGCTTCCAAGGGGCATATTTTTTTTATATGTGTATTCTGCCCCCCCTGGGGGCAGATCTGCCTGTTTGTTTGGCCTTTCTGCCCCCGGGGGGGGTGGCAGAAATCCCACTAGGCACCAGGGATTTTGTTTTGTGTGTAATGGAGGTTGCTTCCAAGGAGGTAAAATTTGCTTAATGTTTTTTCTGCCCCTCCTGGGGACAGATCTGCCCCTTTTCTTTTGCCTTTCTGCCCTAGGCGGGAGGGGGGAGGCAGAAAACCCTACAAGGCACCAGGGATTTATTTATTTTGCAAGGGGGGCACATTTCTGTCTGCTGTTTTCTGCCCCACCTGGGGGACAGATCGGCCTGGCCGACAACCTCACCCGATCCCTTGGGCAAGATCACCCCCCATTTTTCTCCGCCCCATTTGAAGGCCCATCTGGCAGATTGACTATTTGGGTAGTGACATAGCGTGTTATAATGTTAATTGTTTTTTTTTGGTGAATTGCAATTGTAATGCTTTATTTCTCCCTTTTTGTTCTAGGTCAAGGCTTTTGCTCTTTAGACTGTTCCAGGTTGCGGTTTTGTTACTGGTGGTTCTGCTGTTTGTGTAGTTGCATGTGTTTGGTAAGAGACTTTTTTTTATACAAGGTAAATGAGTTTCATTTCTCTGCATGAATGTGTTTTTTGCAAATGGTGTAATAATAGCAGTATGTTTGGCTTCTGTTGTTTGAGAGTCAAAAACTTTTTGCATTTGTGCTCGATGTGTATTTTGTTGTCTTGTGAGTAATTGGTTTTGTTTTTTTCTTTCTAGTGGGATATCGTTGTTTTTTGCTGTCTCTCTGCAGAGTAGGTGCTGGTGAGTGTAGCTGTCTCTTGCAAGTGAATCGTATAGTTTTTGAGTATATAGATCTTTGTGATAAAGGTACACATTTTTTTTACTTGCTTATTTTGCACAGTGTTGGTTGTTGTTGACTTATTTGTGCAGTCTCCTTTCTTAGTAAGGATAATGGCTAGCCGCAGGATTACTGCTCAGCAGGTTGTTGGTATGCTTTTTGAGTCTTCCTCTGACCATGGTTCAGAGACTGACTCTGCATCTGAGGCAGAGGAGGGAGGGGAAGATTCAGGCAGTGAGTTTTCTCTCCACATGGAATCATCGGATGATGAAGCCACTCTCAGTGCGGATGAAGCTACTCTTAGTGCGGATGAAGTGCCTGTTTTAGAGGAGGACATTGATGTGCTGATAGTGCAGCAAGAGGCATCTGGGCTGCAGCCTGGGGCTGCCAGGCTTCCAGTTGGAAGTGATGACCTCTGGGTTGCCCCAGGCATGGTGCAGCCGGCATTGCCAGACTTTACTGGTGTTCCAGGGTATAGAGTGAATACAGAAAAATTTTTGCCGATAAATTTTTTTCAGTTGTTTATGGACGATGTATTTTTGGCAGAGATTGTTGAGCAGACTAATTTGTATGCCGAACAGTTTTTGAGGGACAACAGTGCCAGCCTTAGGTCCCACTCTAGAGCTACCCGGTGGACTCCCACAAATCTGGAAGAGATGAAGAAGTTCTTGGGTTTAACTTTTATGATGGGCTTGCTAAGGAAGCCATCAATGTCTTCATATTGGTCTACTAGTCCCTTGATGGCAATGGCTATATTTCTGGCAGTCATGAGTCGTGATAGGTATTTGCTTGTGCTTCGAATGCTGCATTTTGTCGATAATGGTTTAGCGTTGCCACGAGATCACCCTGAGTGTGACCGTCTTTTTAAGATTCGGCCTGTCATTGATCACTTTGTAAATCGATTTTCTGAGATCTATGCTCCAGGGAAAGAAATAGCAGTGGATGAGTCTTTGGTCTTGTTCAAGGGCCGCTTGGTTTTTAGGCAATACATTCCTAGTAAGAGGGCACGCTATGGAATTAAGCTGTATATGCTGTGTGACAGTAGGACTGGATATGTCTCTAATTTCAGGGTGTACACCGGTAAGGAATCCAGGATTAGCCCCCCTGGTTGTCCGTCCACTTTTGGAGTGACTGAGAAAATTGTGTGGGAACTTGGTAGAGGACTTTTTAACAAAGGTCACCATTTATATGTAGATAACTTCTACACTGGTGTGCGGTTGTTCAGGGAATTGGCCAAAGTGGACACTGTTGCTTGTGGCACAATCCGCTCTAACCGTAAAGGTTTCCCAAAAGAACTAGTTTGTCAAAAGCTTGTGTGGGGACAGTGCAGTGCGCTGCGTTGCGAGGAACTTCTAGCTGTGAAGTTTTCAGACAGGAGAGATGTCTACATGCTGACTACAATCCATGATGAAAGCACTTCACCTGTGACTGTATGGGGTCAGGTTGCTGAAGCGCGCAAACCTGTGTGCATTTTAGACTATAATAGGCACATGGGTGGTGTTGATAGAAGAGATCAGAGGTTGGAACCTTACACTGCTCTTCGTAAGGCTTACATTTGGTATAAGAAGTTGGCTATCCATCTTTTCCACTTGGCAACCTTTAATGGTTTTGTTGTATTCAAGGATTCTTATCCTGAGTCAAAGATGACGTTTGCTAAGTTTCAGGAGTCTGTAATAGGCAGCCTTGTTGTAGTGGAACAGGCAAGTGTTCCTAGAGTTGGAGTGGTGGAGGATGTGGCTAGATTGAAAGATCGCCACTTTCCTGATCACATTCCTCCCACACCCTCAAAAGACTTTACCAGTAGGAGATGTAGAGTCTGTTGGCGAAGAGGTACGCGGAAGGAGACTCGTATGTACTGCCCCGAGTGTCCTTCTAACCCAGGGCTGTGTGTGCCTGATTGTTTTAGAGTGTACCACACGCAAAATAATTTTTGGGAGCATCCATGAGTGGTAAAGTGAACTGCCTGGTCTCTATTGTTTTATATTTTTTGTTCAGTGTCAAGGTTGGCATTTGTGCAATGTATTTAGTTTCAGATTTTGTGTTAGTAGATTTGTATCTATTTGCAATTTGTTTGTGTTTTCTTTTTTGTATAAAAAAATCCTAAATGTGATGGCGGTGTGTGTAGGCTGGCACTTGGCTGTTGGTGTGCGTGGACTGGCGCTTGGCTGGCGGTGTGCGTGGACTGGCGCTTGGCTGGCGGTGTGCGTGGACTGGTGCTTGGCTAGCGGTGTGCGTGGACTGGCGCTTGGCTGGCGGCGTGTGTGGACTGGCGCTCGGCTGGCGGTGTACGTGGACTGGCACTTGGCTATTGGTGTGCGTGGACTGGTGCTTGGCTGGCGGTGTGCGTCGACTGGTGCTTGGCTGGCGGTGTGTGTGGACTGGTGCTTGGCTGGTAGTGTGCGTGGACTGGTGCTTGGCTGGCGGTGTACGTGGACTGGCGCTTGGCTGGCGGTGTGTGAGTAGTGACTTGCTGCTAGTCACTACACACACTGCTAGCCAAACGCCACTCCATGCAATCCGTGAGCTGGTGTGGTTGCTGTGTCAGGAATGTGGGCGTGTGAAAGTGATGGGCCCTTGAATGGCGCTGTCTGCTGGTGTGAGTGTTGTAATGTGCTGGGCCCGCGGCTGGCGGTGTGAATGGTTTTGTATGTGTCACACGTATGAAAGATGTATGAATGGCCTGTAAAGAGGTTGGTGCCTTGTCGTGGCTTTACAGCTCACGAGCTGTGAGTCAATGGTTCAGTTTCTCGTCCTTTCAATTATTAACAGTGCATTTCATTTTTGTGAAATCTCTGGTTAATACAACTGTATATACTGAACCATCACTCACCCTCGTGCCAAATCCAACCAGTATGTCTGTGTGCTTGAGGAATAGGTGGTTGTGCAGAAATATTTGTCTTTTCTGTCTTTCTCAAGCCGGGTGTACCTTGTCCCTTTTTGTGAATGTTGTAATGTGTTGGTTTCGTGCCTGGTGGTGTGAATGGTCTTGTGTGTATCACATATGAAAGGTGTGTGAATGGCCTGTAAAGCGGTTGGGGCCTTGACGTGGCTTTACAGCTCACGAGCTGCGAGTCACAGGTTCAGTATTTTGTCCTTTCAATTATTGACAGTGCATTTCATTTTTGTGAAATCTCTTGTTAATACATTTTTATATACTGAACCATCACTCGCCCTCGTGCCAAATCCAACCAGTATGTGTGTGTGCTTGAGGAATAGATGGCTGTGCAGTAATCGTTGTCTTTTTTGTCTCTCTGAAAAGGTGTACATACCATCTAAGAATAACCTACCAACTGTAGATATTGTCGTAAACTAAACACCCATGGGAGTACATGGTGATGTCTCTTTCGTGGATCCCAACAAGTTATCTTACCCACAATGTCCTGCAAACCTCAAATTGTGTCTGTCACATTTTCCTTGCATTATTGTGCCAAACTTTTCACACTGCAGAAAGAAACAACAAATTTCCTACCTCCCGCCCTTCTCCAAGTATCCCAATAGAAATGGTACCTCACTCGCGTGGGTGGGTCATGGACCCGCGACAGGCAAGGGCCTAAAAAACCTAGTGAGGCGACATCAAAATTACCTATCACACACCAACCTGGTTTTCAAGTGGGGTCCCATGAGGTTTTGGCACCGGGCTTGGCGGCCATCTAGGGAAACCTACCACACCCACACATTTCTGAAAGCTAAACACGGGGGGAATTCCAGGGAGGTATGGCTTGCGTGGATCCCCCAACGTTTTCTTGCCCAGAATCCCCTGCAAACCTCAAATGTAGCTGAAAAAAATCACTTTTTCCACACATTTTTTTGTGGGAAAGTTGTGGGATCACCGGGCTGACACAAATTTCCTACCACCCAGCGTTCCCCCAGGTCTCCCGAAAAAAATGGTGCCTCACTCGTGTGGGAGGCCCAAGTACCCGCGACAGGCAAGGGCCCAAAACGTATTGAGGCGACATCAGAATTGCCCATCACTAAACGACCTGGTTTTGCAAGAAGGCTAACCTGGGTTTTTGGCCCCGTGCTCGGCGGCCAGCTAGGGAAACCTACAAACCCACACATTTCTGAAAACTAGACACCCGGGGGATTCCAGGGAGGTATGGCTTGCGTGGATCCCCCAACCTTTTCTTACCCAGAATCCCCTGCAAACCTCAATTTTAGCTGAAAAAAATCACTTTTACCATATATTTTGTGTGGGAAAGTTGTGGCTTCACCGGGCTGACACAAATTTCCTACCACCCAGCGTTCCCCCAGGTCTCCCGATAAAAATGGTGCCTCACTCGTGTGGGAGGCCCAAGTACCCGCAACAGGCAAGGGCCCAAAAGTATTGAGGCGACAGCATAATTGCCTATCATTAAACGACCTGGTTTTGCAAGGGGGGCCACCTGGGTTTTTGGCCCCGTGCTCATCGGCCAGCTAGGGAAACCTACCAAACCCACACATTTCTGAAAACTAGACACCCAGGGGATCCCAGGGAGGTATGGCTTGCGTGGATCCCCTAACGTTTTCTTACCCAGAATGCCCTGCAAACCTCAATTTTAGCTGAAAAAATCACTTTTCCCACACATTTTTGTGTGGCAAGGTTGTGGCATCACCGGGCTGACACAAATTTCCTACCACCCAGCGTTCCCCCAGGTCTCCCGATAAAACTGGTGCCTCACTCGTGTGGGAGGCCCAAGTACCTGCGACAGGCACTGTGCGCATATCATCAGTTTTTGCTGTACAATATTCCTAAACACCTAATGCACCACTGGTGCTTGTAGTTCTGCGTGCATCAAGTTTTTAGATATGGGCCGTTATGGTGAAGTTGAAAGCACTCCAAACACACAGCCGACAATGCGGTTATTAAATTGTCTCGAGTAAAGGTTCCAAACATTGCCTGAGAAGCGATTTACGCTTATTTTGCAAGAGTCTCGTTCTAAGTGGTGCAAGTGCACCCTTACCGGTACCAGGGAAGCAACAGGGGCTGGCAGCGCAATGTTCTGCAATCACGAAGAATAATCAGCTCCGAACCCGGCACCGGAGGCTTCTCTAAGCTTCTCCGCTTCCGGGTCACGGGTTTCCTTCCCATGAGGCATTCGCGGAACTTCCGCTTTGCCTCATGGGATCTGTAGTTTTTGGCCCTTTCCGACCGCGCGTTCCTCGCGCTGGACGTCGGAACACTCTTCCATCCCTCCTTGGTTGGCCCACCATCCCTCCACCCAGGACCAAGCTCTGCAAATCGCCACCGGGAGGTTTTTGTCAGCGGGAGACTGGAGGACACACCGCATGGCGGTAGGTGGGCTGAGCAGGCGTGTGACAGCACATCCCTCCTCTGGCGGGCGCCTAGCCGGCCGGGGTTTGTCAGGGTTCTTCCTATGGAAGGTGTTTGTCAAACGTGGGGCATGTACATTTACGGCTGGTTCCCAGGAGTTTTGTTCAGGACCGTAGTTCTTCCAGGCTATGAGATACCACAAGGAACCTTTCCTTCTTTTTGAGTCCAAAATGCATTTTACTTCATACTCTGGTTCTTGGTCTATCCAGATCGGGGTAGGCTGTTTCTTTACCGGTTTACCAGAAGGTTTTAACAGAGAAACATGGAATACCGGATGTATCTTCATGTTTGAAGGCAGCGCCAACTTCACTGCTACAGGATTGATGCATCGCACGATTTTGTAGGGACCTACGAACCTGGGATTGAAGATGCTGTATTTTCTAAATCTTATGTTTCTTGTTGAGAGCCATACGTAATCCCCTTTTTTGTATATCGGACCAGGGCGTCGACGTTTGTCCGCATACTTCTTGTAATTCTCCTTGGCCTCCAGCAGGCGTTGTCGTGCCACCATGAACGTTTGCTGTATCTTTTTGGTACATTCGGTTAGTGCCGGGATCTTTTCTGTTTTTTGTGGTTGAACCAAGGGAATAAGTCTAGGGTGTAATCCATAGGTACAATAAAACAGAGCCATTTTGATAGAGCTGTGATGGGCGCTATTGTATGCTACCTCCGCAAGCCACAACAAATCCACCCATGCATCCTGGGTGTTGTCTACGTAACAACGGAGGTATTGTTTAAGAGTCTGGTTTACGCGCTCCGTTTGGCCATCCGTCTGCGGGTGGTAGGCAGTTGACGTGTTAGCAGAGATTTGGAGGGTTTTACACCATGTCTTCCAGAATCGGCTGGTGAACTGCGAACCCCTGTCAGACACAATGACTGTTGGCAACCCATGCAAACGTACTATGTTGGTGAGTAACAACCGAGCCAACTGTGCAGAGGATGGAGCTGCGGGGCACGCTATAAAATGCCCCATCTTGGTGAGGCTGTCGACAACCACGAGTATCGTGGTACATCCTTGGTCTTTAGGTAATCCTACGATAAAGTCCAGCGAGATATGGTCCCACAGCTTTTCTGGGGTAGGTAAGGGATGAAGGAATCCCCTAGTTTTCCCTGATCCATCTTGGCTTGGTTGCATACCTCACAACTTCTAACCTGTCGCTGTATGTCTCTTCGAATGGTGGGCCACCAGAATCGATGTAACACTTTCTCCAAGGTCTTCTCTGTACCGGTGTGCCCTGCGCAGGGGTTTTCGTGACACCATTGGAATACTTCCTTCTGCAACTTAAGGCAAGGAACCAACAGCTGTTGCCTTCTCATAGGCAATTCTTCCTTAAGTTGCCAGGCGGGATTACTCTTTAACCAATTCTTCCAATTGGTTCTCCTCATTGTGCGTTTTATCTGGTTAAGTAAGCGGTCTGTCTGAACAAGGCCAATCACCTTCCTGGTAAGAATGATGGCCTGTGTCTGTGGCGTCTCTGGTTCTATCGTGGTGTCCTGTCTTGAAAGGGCGTCTACTTTTTTGTTATCGACTCCCGGTCGATATGGTACCACAAAGTCGAATTCGGCAAAATATAGCATTTATCTTTGTTGCCTCGGGGTGAGGAGGCGAGCCGATTTCATAAATTGCAGGTTCTAATGGTCTGTGTAGACCGTGATGGTATGTTCTGCCCCCATCAGATAATGCCTCCATTCTCCGAAGGCTACTTTAATGGCTAACAGTTCCCTTTCTGCGATGGTATAATTGGATTCGGCCTGGTTCAGCTTATGGGACATGTAAGCCACCGGATGCAGCTGTCCGGTGTTCTTATTCCTCTGGGATAGCACAGTTCCTACTGCGGTACCAGAAGCATCTGCCTCAACCACGTATGGGATGTTGTTGTCTGGATGTACCAAGACCGGAGCAGACATGAAGGCTTGTTTCAGCACCAAGAAGGCATGTTGGGCCTCCTCCGTCCATTGGAATGAAACATTTTTCCTCAAAAGTCTTGTGATAGGCGTCACCACACTTGAAAACTGGTTGATGAAACGCCTATAAAAGTTCGCAAAGCCCAGGAAGCACTGCACATCCTTTACCGTGTTGGGCTGGGGCCAATCCATAACGGCCTGTATCTTACGACGAGCCATTTCCTGTACCTCCGCTGATAAAATAACTCCCAAGAATTCCACCTTCCGCACATGGAACTCACACTTACTGAGTTTACAGAATAGATGGATTCTGCGCAGCGTTTGCAAAACCGCTCTTACATGCGAGGTGTGTTGTTCTTTTCTGTTGGAGTATATCAAGATGTCGTCGATATATACGATGGCCGTTATGTCCAGGTATTCTTGGAGCACATCGTTTAAAAAAATTTGGAACGCCGCAGGGGCGTTACATAGCCCAAACGGCATGACTCTATACTCGAATAGCCCATAGCGAGTACGGAAGGCCGTCTTCCACTCGTCCCCCTTACGCATTCTTACCAAATGATATGCGTCTTTCAGATCCAGTCTCGTGAATATCACGGCTTGCCGAACCTGGTCCAATAAAACCGGTATCAATGGCAATGGATACCGTTTTTTTACCGTGACATTATTCAGCGCTCTAAAGTCCACACAAGCCCTTAACTCGCCATTAGCCTTCGGGATAAAAAAAAGAGGCGAAGCAGCCGGGGACTTGGATGGTCATATGAACCCGTTCTTCTGATAGGTTTCGAGGTACTCCTTTAAATGTTCGTTTTCTGGCTCAGTAAGCCCATATATCCTGCCACAGGGGATCACAGCTCCAGGGATCAGGTCGATTTGGCAGTCGCACACACGATGCAGGGGTAAGACGTTCGCTTGTTCTTCGTTGAATACATCTTCCAGATCGTGGTAAGGTGAGGGCAAGTCAATTTCTTGCTCTTCGGCGGTGGCTATCATATATATCTTGGATAACGCTGTAGCTGGATTGTCCTGTGACTTTTGGCAGTGTTCCAAACAATAAGGGGACACAAACTCCAAAGAAGTATCGCTCCAGTTGATGGTGGGGTTGTGTCTCCGCAACCAAGGAAGTCCCAAGATTATGCCATATTGAGGGGCTTCAATGATGTTAAAGATTAACAGCTCCCTATGGTTGTTTCCACACATGACTTCCAACTCCTGAGTATTGTAGCATATGGGCCCAAAAGCCAAATGCCGCCCATAAACGGCCACCACAGTCTCGGGTTCTGGTTTTCTCATAAGTACCAGCTGTAAGGTTCTGGCTAATTCAGTATACATAAATAGGCCAGTGGCTCCGGAATCGATCATGGCATTAAGAGAGTGCCACCGGTTATCAATATATACCTTTAAAGTAACATAAAAATGAACGGAGAGGTCCCCTGGCCCTTGATTGACGGAAGGTATAATATTCACGCACAAGAACTTCCCTTCCTGTCTTCTTGAGCTCTGGAGGTTTCCGGTTTCCGTACTTCCATGGCGGCTGTGGTTTGTCCTTCCCTAACTTGACCCTTAGGCTTAATTAAGCAATCCTTAATGTAGTGGCCTTTCCTTCCACAATATAAGCAGAGTCCATTCTTCCTGCGTTGTTCTCTTTCTTCGGTGGTGAGGGAAACTCTTACAGAGCCTATCTCCATCGGCTCTGAGATGTTACCTCCGCTCCCCATGGTGCCTCTGTTTCTCTCAAACCTAGGAGCTGGTCGGTCGACTCGTCTTCTGTCATTTTTGCGTTCATTGAGTCTATGGTCCAGTCGCAAGGTTAAGCTGATGAGTTCCATACACGTAGTGGGTTGGGGGTCTATAGGTGCCAGTACATCCTTTAAGTCGTCCTTGAGGCCCTGGTAGAACAAGGCGGCTTGTTTTGCTTCTAGCCAGTCAGTCTCGGCTATCAACCTTTGAAAGGTGTTGATGTATACCAGTAGATCCCTATTCCCTTGTTTCAGTTCAAGTAACTCACGGTCCGCTGTAAAGGCAGCAGCTCTACGGTCAAACACCCTTTCGAATTTGGTACGGAAGGCTGACAAATAGTATAGTAAAGGGTCATCCCGGCGTACCAATGGAACAGCCCATTGCGCCGCGTCTCCTGCTAAGTAGGAAATGGTAAATGCTACACGGGCCTGATTGGCAGTAAAGGCCTTGGGCTTGCAATTAAAGTGTAGCAGTACTTGCGTGAGAAACACCTGGACCTTACTGGGATCCCCAGAGAATCTTTCTGGCGCTGCAAGCGGGATAGGCGTGGGCATCTCTACGCAAAAGGAGGCTGAAGGATTAGTGAAACCTCCCCCCGTATATCTCCCTACGATTATATCAAATGGGTTCACTGCATTTGATCTATCTTCTGCTTAAGGTTCTCAGTTTCTGCTCGAGAGGCGGCTAGCTCCGTCTGTAGCCCTGCCAGGACTCCTATGACGTCCTCTAACGTGGACATCTTTGTATCGATCCACCCAGGAGGAATTAATATACGTGGGCTGATTATTCTGTCAGCTCGATGATTCCTCAGGAACGGTTCGATGCCAAAAAGGGGTCCACCTCCCAACAGTCCCAACCCTGAATGCTATAACAGCACAGGTGAGTGGGATGATCAAGTGGGGGAAGGAAAGGAAGGGGACTGCAGGGAGGGAGATCTGTAAGGCAAAACAATATAGGTAAGTACAGATTTACACCAGGTATCTCTCTTGCTACCTACTGAGCCTTGCGTACCTGTAAAGCAAATAACTTCCTCGTTCCAAGGAGAGGACTGTATAAATGACCTTATCTTTAGGTTCGCAAGGAAGGGGGGTTGCACTAGGAAAGGGGTCAAACAGAAGGAACCTTAAAAACCAGGTCTCACAAGAAGCGTTAGATGGCCCTTACATATGTATCACATATAATATAACATTCATTATTGTACTGTACACACCTTCCTGCCTGGCAGTGCCCGCTTCACAGGGGAAGAGCAGAAGGCCGCCTCTTGAACCCCCTGTTAGGAAATACATAAACAACAATCACCAAAATAATCCTTTTGGTTTACTGCCCAGGTAATAGTGTGTCATGCCATAAGAACTGTGCGCATATCATCAGTTTTTGCTGTACAATATTCCTAAACACCTAATGCACCACTGGTGCTTGTAGTTCTGCGTGCATCAAGTTTTTAGATATGGGCCGTTATGGTGAAGTTGAAAGCACTCCAAACACACGGCCGACAATGCGGTTATTAAATTGTCGCGAGTAAAGGTTCCAAACATTGCCTGAGAAGCGATTTACGCTTATTTTGCAAGAGTCTCGTTCTAAGTGGTGCAAGTGCACCCTTACCGGTACCAGGGAAGCAACAGGGGCTGGCAGCACAATGCGCTGCAATCACGAAGAATAATCAGCTCTGAACCCGGCACCGGAGGCTTCTTTAAGCTCCTCAGCTTCCGGGTCACGGGTTTCCTTCCCGTGAGGCAATCGCGAAACTTCCGCTTTGCCTCATGGGATCTGTAGTTTTTGGCCCTTTCCGACCGTGAATTCCTCGCGCTGGACGTCGGAACACTCTTCCATTCCTCCTTGGTTGGCCCACCATCCCTTCATCCAGGACCAAGCTCTGCAAATCGCCACCGGGAGGTTTGTGTCAGCGGGAGATGGGAGGACACACCGCATGGCGGTAGGTGGGCTGAGCAGGCGTGTGACAGCAGGGGATTCTGGGTAAGAAAACGTTGGGGGATCCACGCAAGCCATACCTCCATGGAATCCCCCGGGTGTCTAGTTTTCAGAAATGTGTGGGTTTGGTAGGTTTCCCTAGCTGGCCGCTGAGCACGGGGCCAAAAACTCAGGTGACCCCCCTTGCAAAACCAGGTCGTTTTGTGATAGGCAATTTTGATGTCGCCTCAATACGTTTTGGGCCCTTGCCTGTCGCGGGTACTTGGGCCTCCCACACGAGTGAGGCACCATTTTTATCGGGAGACCTGGCGGAACGCTGGGTGGTATGAAATTTGTGTCAGCCCGGTGATGCCACAACTTTCCCACACAAAAATGTGTGGAAAAATTGATTTTTTTCAGCTAAAATTGAGGTTTGCAGGGGATTCTAGGTGAGAAAACGTTGAGGGATCCACGCCTGCCATACCTCCCTGGAATCCCCCGGATGTATAGTTTTCAGAAATGTGTGGGTTTGGTAGGTTTCCCTAGCTGGCCGCCGAGCACGGGGCCAAAAACTCAGGTGACCCCCCTTGCAAAACCAGATCGTTTTGTGATAGGCAATTTTGATGTCGCCTCAATACGTTTTGGGCCCTTGCCTGTCGCGGGTACTTGGGCCTCCCACACGAGTGAGGCACCATTTTTATCGGGAGACCTGGGGGAACGCTGGGTGAGTGGAATTTTGTGGATCCCCGCAGATTCCAGAACTTTCCACCACAGAAATGTGAGGAAAATGTGTTTTTTTTGACAATTTTTTAGGTTTGCAAGGGATTCTGGGTAACAGAACCTGTTGAGAGCCAGTCAAGTCACCCCATCCTGGATTCCCCTGGGTGTCTAGTTTTCAAAAATGTATAGGTTTGCTAGGTTTCCCTAGGTGCCGGCAGAGCAAGGGTTCAAAAACTACAGCTAGGCACTTTGCAAAAAAAGGGTCATTTTTCACTGTGAAAATGTGGTGTGTCCACCTTGTGTTGTGGGCCGTTTCCTGTCGCTGGCACTAGGCCTACCCACACAAGTGAGGTACCATTTTTATCGGGAGACTTAGGGTAACACAGAATTGTAGAGCAACTGTTGTTACCTATTGACTTTTGATGCATTTCTGCCTTCCAAATGAAAGACAATGTGTAAAAAAGAAGTCATTTTGAAAAATGACCTATAATTCTCATGCTAGTATGGGTACTCCAAATTTCGGAAATGCGCAAATATCTACTGTTTATAAACTCTATATTTTGTTCCCATTTCAGAAATACATAGGTGTCTTTCATACCGATTTTTCCATGTATACATTTTCCCAAATGAATTGCTAAATACCCGGTACATAATAAAAAAACATTGCAAGACGCTGCTCAGTTATTGGCTCTGGGTTCGTCGGGTTCTTGGTGAACTTACAAGTCCTATATATCCCCACAACAATAAAGGTCCAGCAAATGTAACGGTGTATTGCTTTCAAACAGCTGTCATAATTAGAAGAAGTTACAGGTGAAAACGTTGACACAAATGGCTGTTTTTTTCAACTAATTTTCAATTTTTCCTATATTTAACTGTTCGTTTCTATGAAGAAACCTTGAAGGATCTACACAAATGACCCTCGCTGAATTCAGAATGTTGTCTACTTTACTAAAATGTATAGATTTCCAGGATCCATTATTGCTTTCATACCCATTTCTACCATTAACTGGAAGGAGGTTGAAAGCACAAAAATAGCAAAAATAGGCTATATCCCAGAATAATACCAAAACTGTGTAACAAATTTAGGTTTTCTGACAAAAGTCTGCTTGTCCCTGAAAGCTGAGAAGATGGTGATTTCAGCACCACAACCCCTTTTTTGATACCATTTGCAGGGAAAAAACCAGACGCTTTCATCTGGAGCCCTTTTTTCCCATTTTTCCAAAAAAAGCCAACATTTAGCTGTATTTTGGATAATTTCTGGGTCCCCTCCAGGGGAATCCACAAACCCTGGGTACCTTTAGAATCCCCATGATGTTGTAAAAAAAGGACGCAAATTTGGCGTGGATACCTTATGTGGTCAAAAAGTTACAGGGGCCTAAGTGCGAACGACCCCAAATAGCCAAAAAAAGGCTTAGCACAGGGGGGGCGGCCTAGCAGCGAAGGGGTTAAATTAATTCACTTTGTACTGTACAGGTGCATAAAAACCGGCGCCCAGGTCTGCCCTGAGCCAGCTCAGCCCATCATTACATGGTCCAAGCTTCTCTCACTGGATACATAACCTTAGAATCAAGCATTTGATATCTGTTAAAATTCAACCAGTTCATACTAGAGCGAAACACGTGTCAGAAGTTGCCTTTATTCATTCTAGGTTGGCCTGGATGGTATTTTGCCAGTCCAAAGCTGTAATACTGTGCCTGGAGTGGTAAAAGACTTTTGTCATTTTTCAGCTCGGTGTGGGTGACACTATGCTAATCCTATGCTTTAGGACTTTTTTGTAAAAAATGTCAAACAGCTTTGTCCCTTTCCAGCTCGGCATGGATGGCTCTGTGCTAATCTTATGTTTAAAACTCTGTTGAAAAAACAGACATTTGAGGTGAGCAGATTCAGTGTCACTGGTGTTGTAGTGTGCTCAATATAAAGGAGCTGCTCTCTGCCTTAACTTGGGAACTACCCAGAGTTCCTCACTTCCTATTTTGCATATATATATATATATATATATATATATACATATATATATATATATATATATATATATATATATATATATATATATATATATGATGAAGTGCCTTGTGCACTAAGCAAAGAGCTTTAAAGATTATTCTCTTCTTAACTGGAAGCCAATGAAGTTTCTTGATTGCCTGGGAGGCCGACTAGTACTTGGGAATCTTAAAAATCACCTGAGCTACCGCATTTTGCAAGGTCTGTAGCTTATTCAAAATGTACTGGTGTGCATGCAAGT
Source organism: Calotriton arnoldi (assembly GCA_963921515.1). Classification (NCBI taxonomy): domain Eukaryota; kingdom Metazoa; phylum Chordata; class Amphibia; order Caudata; family Salamandridae; genus Calotriton; species Calotriton arnoldi. The sequence goes on along the minus strand of CAWUFW010016609.1, from coordinate 148,325 downwards.
AGAGACTGTTGCAATAATCTATCCATGATAGTAACAATTACGTAATCACGGTCTTCCGTAAATCAAGCGGAATGAAAGGCAAGATTTTCTTTGCCATTTTTAAGATGGCAAAGGCAGATGAAATAACCGCAGTGACTTGATTTGTGTGAGACAATTTGTCATTCAGAACAACTTCGAGGTTTCTGGCTGACTTAACTGGAGACACAGGTGTTCCAAGTTCCAAAGGCCACCACAATGGGGACCAAAGCTGAGCCCCAAACAGCAGCAACTCGGTCTTACTGGCATTAAGCTTAAAACAATTAGCAGCCATCCAGCAGCTAACTTCTCTCATGCAGTTGTAGAAATTGCCGGCAACCGCTTGGTAATCTGGAGTGAATGACACAACAATCTGTGTGCCATCGGCATAGGATGTTAATGTATAGCTAAAGGAGTGAATTAATTCTGCTAGGGGTGTAACTCAAATGTTAAAAAGTGTCGGACTCAGAGGGGATCCCTGCAGGACCCCACAAGGGAAATAGAAAGCGGCTGAGGAGAATTCTCCTAATATGACAGATTGCTCCCGGCCTGTGAGAAAGGAATTGATCAAATTCCATGCTGAACCAGTCACCCTGATCCTGCCTAGCTGATCCATCAGCAGCCCATGACTCACCGGGTCAAAGGCTGACAACAGATCAAGCAGGATATGGGCAGCTCTCCCTCCCTAGTAAAGGGACATCCGAATCTCCTCTGTAGACTTAATAAGTCTACTCAAAACCTGCTCAAAGTCCTGCTCAAAACCCATACTGGGTAGCGTCTAGTAGACTATTTGTCTGGACAAAGTCCACCAGCTGCTCATTCTTGACTCTTTGAATGATTTTTGTAGATAAAGGAAGGCAACAAATAGGGTGATAGCTACTCGTATCTGAGGAGGCAAGTGTAGCTTTTCTTAGCAAAGGTCTGACCGACACTGTCTTCCAGACTGAGGGAAAAGTTCCAGATTGACACATCAGATTAAAAATATCTGCAAGTGTTGGCCAAAAGCTCTCGGGAACCATAGATGCAACTCTAGGAGGGCATGGGTCTGTTGGCGAGCCTGATTTATAGGGTGTTATCGTTTTAGTGACTTTTTCCGCCGAAGGGGGAATAAAGTGAGATAGTGAAGGAGCTGTCATGACTTGAGAAGAAGGTCTGTGACTTGCGAGAAAGAGTTACAGTTGGAAAACGTATTGTAAACCTCCTCAACTTTGCGGCGGAATGTAGTAGTCAAAGAGTCGCAAAAGCAATGACTATATTCTGTTGTCACCAATGATGTGTCAGCAATACGTTTTTTAAGGCAGAAACAGTTCTATTGAAGAAAGCCCTGCGTCTTCAATTTTCCTAGTAAAAAAAGAAGACTTTGCCTTGCAGTTCATAGTTTTGTATGTGGCCAGACTACTCTTGTGTCTGGCCATCTCATCCTCACTATAATTAATTCTCCACCTTCTTTCATGTTTTTCAGCACAACTGTTTAAGAACCTTTAGTTCAACAGATAACCAGGGAGCCGATGGATGCAGTCGCTTAATTCTGGACCTCTTTAATGGGACCAAAATATTTGTGGCCAATATTAACCAGTTTGAATATTCTTCCACTGCCTTTTCTGCGTCATCCGAAAGGGTCGGGCTTGTGTCTTTTAAGAGCTGAGAGAGGGCAGGCTCTTGGATTTTATGCCATGCCTGAGAAGATAGTCATGCCGAGCCAGTCCAGCTTTTCAGCGATTGTTTAAGTGTGATGTCGAAAAGAATGGCTCTATGATCAGACCAAATTAAAGGAATTGTTCTGATATTATCCTGTGTGGAGTTGTTAGAAAAAATGCCATCCAGAGTATGGCCTGCTCGATGAGTTGGACCATCAATACGCTGTGCTAAGCCTAATGCGGACATGGTTGAAAGTAATGCCACTGTACCAGAGTCGTCCTCTGCGTCCAGGATGGAAATTAAAGTCACCTAGAATTGCACAGTCTTTTAGCAGAATTAATATATATATATATACCGTCCATGCTTTGCACAATGGTGTACTAATAAAGTACTTTTTTGGTTAATTTACCTGTGGATTTTTGCTCTGTGCTGCTGTGGAACTCTTGCCGTGTGGAGGTGTGGAGTTTTGTTGGAAATATATATATATATATATATGTAATATATATATGTAATACATATATATATTACCTAGCTCAGCTAATTATAATAATTATAACTGCTGAATGTCTCTGTTTTTGTACGAGTGAAATGTCAGCCTAACTATAGCTTCCCTGTAACCTTTGGTTTTTCAGTGAATTTCTAAGGTTTTTTAAATGCTAATTCCTAAGTATATTGCCCCTGTAACCTTCTTTTTTTTCAGTGACTTTCAGCCACCACCACATTCAAAACTTATAATTGCAAAATGGATTATAACCTAAACACTAAACACATTACTATCTACATGACTCTATAACAGCATGTATAACTCCCTTAATATCTCTATAACAGTGTATAACTCTTTCATTGGAATCTGTGACTGCATGCATCACTGTATCAGTAAGTCTCTCATTCACTGTATAAGTGTTTCAATGGATCTGTGAGACAGTGCATCAGTCTATCAATGGTTCTGTAACAAACTGCGTGACTGTCTCAGTGAATCTATGACTGGGTTCATCAGTGACTGAATGGGTCTCTGATTGGTTGCATGAGTCTCTCAGTCAATCTGTGAGTAGGTGCATGAGTGCCATTGTGCATTTGAAAGTAAGTATATGACTGTCTGACTGGATCTATGAGTGGATACATGAGTATCTAAGTGGGTGTCTGAGTAGGTGAGTGAGTGGGAGCATTACTGTTTGAGTCGGTCTGTGAGTGAGTGAATGAGTCTCTCAGTGGGTCAATGACTGGGAGCGTGAGTATCTGAGTGGTTCTGTGGGTGGGTGCATGGGTCTCTGAGTGGGACTGTGTGTGGGTGAGTGGGTCTCTGAGTGCATCAGTGACTGGGTGCATAAGTCTCTGAGTGGGTTTCTTTTCAGGTTGCATCCAGTCAATCACATAATTTCGCGGTTTACCTCAAACACATCGCTATTTCACACCGATCACTGTCAAACCACCACAACTTTCTGTTCAGGTTGCATCCAGCCAATCAGAGCATTCCTGGTGGTGTGCTCTTTCGCGATTTACCGCAATCACTGCGAATCCGCTGCGAAATATCTGCGACCAGAGATATCACTATATTGTTCGTATTTAATTTCACAAAAACACGTTCCTATAGGGATTAATATTACACATGCACCCCTATTTCTCAGTCCCCACAGCTTGAATCACCCTCAAGCTTTCCATGACACACAGAACTTACTTTGACACTTTTTGGGTAAAATTTCATTAAGATTGGTCAAACAACGCCAAAGTTATAGGCAAGTCAAAAAATGCTTTTCCTACGGAAACTAGGTCTTAACTATAACTACCTACTGGCGATAGTATGGGTGTATGAGTGGATACATCAGTGGCTGTATTAGTGAGTGAGTGGGTGTGTGAGTGCCTGTATGGGTGAGTGAGTAGATGTATGTGTTGATCTATGAATCAGTGAGTAGCTGTGTGACTACTGGTATGGGTGTGTGAATGGGTTTGAGAATGGTTGTGTGGAAGTCGGAGTGAGTGTATAAAAGGTTATATGGGGGTGTAAATTGGTGCGTCAGAGATTCTTTGGATGATGTCATCAGTGATGTCATTTGAGATATCATCAGTGATGTCATGAGTGATGTCACTCACCATGTCATGAGTGATGTAATATGTGAGGTCATAAGCAGTGCATTGCGGGGGCACGAGTTATAGTTAGCTCAGCTAACAATAACTGCTGAGTTTCTCTGGTTTTGTATGAGTGAAATGTCAGCCTAACTATAACTTCCCTGTAACCTTTGGTTTTCTCAATGAATATATATATATATATATATATATATATATATATATATATATATATATATATAATATAATTGCAAGGAATCCAACTCCGATAGGAAAGGAAAAGCGGCACGCCAAAATCCACCACAAGTGATTTATTTGGTGCACAAAACAAAGAACAGCGCGTTTCAGCCAAAACGGCCTTTGTCAAGTTCAAAATTCCATTAATGCTCGTACCATATATCAACATACGTCATCATAGACATCGAGAACACACTGCGTGGCATATAAACATCATAATAGAATCCGTAATATATAATTCATCAGAATAAAATTAAATCAATTTAACAGACCTTTCGGGAACTGAATTTGATAAATGTAACGTCCGTGATTGACAAATAAAGTTCATAGCCTTACTCGATTCCCTCGTACATCGCGTCATCATAGATATAGGGCCTGATTCACAGAACTAACTTACGTCAAAAACGTAAAGTTAGTACTTTTTGGTATTCACAGAATACACTTACTCATTTTGGTATTCACAGAATGAACTTACTCATTTCGGTATTCACAGAAGTTAGTAGTCTTAACTTTAGGACTCCTAAATACCTTCTGTGAATACCGAAAGTCTTAAAGTTAGGATTTTTCTCAGTTTCCGCAACATTCTATTTGAAATAACTCTTGTGCCGGTTGACGAATCTTTGCGAAATTTTCAAACTTTGTGGCCCGCTCCGGTCCACTCCTACCCTGAAAGTCTCGGGGTGATTCGTCAAGCGGAGGCCGAGAAAAAAGGGGGTCCCAAAACGTGTTTTCCCCATTCATTTTTCCATAGGATCCTTTCATCGCAGCTACAGCCCGAACTGCTGAACGGAATTACACCAAATTTGGCAAAAAGGTAGCCCTTGGTTCAGAGTCATGCCTTTTGCTTAAATGGTGTAAATCCGTTCAGTATTTCCTGAGAAAATCAAAAGGAAAATCACATATATATCTATGGCCGCGTCGGATTCGTGCACCCTGAGCGCACCCTGCGCGCACCGTCCCGATCACAAGCTGCATGCTAATTGGCTGTCAAGTGGCTGTCAACACTCCAAATCAGGAAGTGTTGGCAGCCATTTTATGCCTCGGTAGAACCGAGGCACAGAAACAAGTGCGCAAAATGCACAAAGGGGGCAGGGCAGAAACACCCTGACCCCCTAGGTCTCACAAGGACCCCCTGGGCAGAAAAAAACATTTTTTTTTTTTTTTTAAATCGGCGGGGTGCGCTTAGGGTGCGCGGATCCCGCCGAGAAAAAAAAAAAACGAAGCGTGGTCTCCCGCGCTTCGTGGTTAATTGGCCCCCGGGTGGGCCAAGTCCCGGGGGCATGCGTTGCAGAGAGGTGTAGAGGCCACGCCCCTTTTTACACCTCCCTGCAACGCAGCTCTGTGGCGCTTTTTGGAGGTACATGGTGGGCTAGTTGGACTCCAGGGACCCTCAGGATTCAAGGGGACTTAATCCCCCAACTTAAAACGCGCCACGGGCGCGTTTGCACAGTGGTGAAGGGAGGGCGGGGCTTCAGGTGACATGTGTGCAAACAGGGCCGTGGCGCGTTTTAAGATGGGGAATTAAATCCCCTTCAATCCTGAGGGTCCTGGGGCCAACTAGCCCACCAGGTACCTCCAGTAGCGCCACGGAGCTGCGTTGCAGAGTGTTGTAAAAGGGGCATGGCCTCTGAACACCTCTCTGCAACGCAGCTCTCTGGCGCATACTGGAGGTATCTGGTGGGCTAGTTGGCCCCTAGGGACCCTCGGGATTGAGGAGGAATTAATTCTCCATCTTAAAACGCGCCACAGGGCGTGTTTGCAGACATGTCACCTCAGGCCCCACCCCCTTCCTTCACCATTGTGCAAATATTCCTCTAAAATCAGCCGAACTACGAATTCCGATTTACTCACCTGTTATCAGGAGAGACCTCAGGGCTGCATCTTTGAGCCCAGTACTGATCCTGAAAAGTAATTTTAACCGTACTTACCAGTAACTTGAATTTCCTTCCATAGGCTAACATTGACTGGTTTCACTTGGAAATTCTTCTAAGTGTGGAGTTTTGGAACTTTATAATATTCCTCTAAAATCAGCCGAACTACGAATTCCGATTTACTCACCTGTTACTCATCCATACAGTCACTCTCACAATCACACACTCACGCTTATAGCTATTTATATACTCCAACACACATATATACTGCCTTTCACATATGTAGTTACTCAAACATGTACCACTGGGACATACATTCACTCACTAACACACTCTTACACACACTTACCCACCCATACAGTCTATCACAGATGCACTCTTGAAACCATCCACCCAGTGAATCACCCACTCACACATCTATGCACAGAATCGCACACACCCCACCCACACAAACACTCAGGCACCCATACAGATACTCAGACAACCAATTAATAACTCATATAGACACTCATGTAGCTATTCACAAACCCATGCAGCCACTTACACAGCAACAGACAGACGGATACAGACATTCACCCAGTTTAGTCACTAACCCATGCATTCAGTAAGATACATTTAATCACTCACTTATAGAGTTAGTCACGCACCTACTAAATCATCCATACAGACACTTATACACCCACTCATTCTTCAATACGCCTTTCCCTATATATATTAAAAATATTTAAACTTTACAGAAACACACAGTCACTGGATGATGTCATCAGTGATGTCATTTGAGATGTCATCATTGATGTCATCAGTGATGTCACTGACCATGTCATGAGTGATGTAATATGTGACGTCATCAGCAGTGCATTGCGTGGCGCGAGTTATAGTTAGCTGAACTAACTATAACGGGGAATTTCACGGGTTTTGTACGAGTGCAATGTCCAACTAACTATAACTGTCCCTAAAACCTATGGTTTTTTCAGTGAATTTGTAAGGTTTTTTAAATGCTAATTTCTAACTATAACGTGCCTGAAACCTATAGTTTTTTCAGTGAATATATATATATATATGCTCACAGTCCTCATAAATGCCGGGACTTAGCAGCGAAGGTGCGTGCCAGGGTACGAGGACACCCTGTGTATTTTCAGTCTCACCAAAAAGCACAAACGCTTCGAAGCACGCACTCCCTCCACGACAAATTCCAAAGCCAAATTAGGTTAAAGTGCAAAGCGTGATTTATTTCCAATAGCCGAAAAACCCAACGCATTTCGGCGTCTGCAAGCCTTGATCACGAGTATGGAAGACATTTTTCTGGCACAATTTAAACAAACAACGTGATTCACACAACATAGAAAGTGGACTAATCATTATTGTACAAAGTTAATTTTCATGTCGGCCATTTTGTAGTGTGCAATCCATAACAGTGTCACAGTGTCACAGTGTACCATCCTAAATTTCCACACCAAATGTCTCTCAAAAAGAAGTCACCGGTTGAATTTCTAATGATAGCTTAAAAAGTCTATTGATCCCCGGGCGTAACGCCAGCTTTTTTGTTTCATGATATTGCACTATGTAGTAGTATTTACCTGCACTGGAAAAGAAATCCCTGCATTCAAACAAATATGAAGGTCAACTGACAGTCCTGCCCAGATGCTGTTTATTTGCAGTGTAAGATCCTGATGGCTACATCGCATTAATATTTGGTTATTGATTGGTGCAAAAATGTTTTTCATTCAAAAATACTTATTAATTACAATATTTTAGTATTGCAATCTTTTGCACAAAGAATTTACTAACCAGTATCCTCAAACCTGTCAATTTTTTCATATAATCGTCTTCAGCTTTCATTTCCATTAACCAATTGTGGGGAAACTATTAAGTACAAGTTTAAGTGAAGAGATATTGTGCCCTGTCAAGACTCATTTGATAGATTCATGGTCAGGTATAGATTCAACAAGGCAGACCACTGGTCTAGAAATGCAAATAATGATCATTGTCTGCGGGAGGATGGTGTACATGTCATATTATTAATATTTGTCTCATTGTGTTAGATGAAATCTCTTCTTTTCTGCCTCAGCTAGGCTTCTTTCATTGAAAAATCAAATGTGTGCTGCTGAGATGACGTTATTAAATCATTGTCAAATATATCTTCAGTTACCATATGAGGTACTCAACTGGAAGGTGTTGTCTATTAACTAAATAAAATTATGACCTTTGGGGAAAAAAATAGGCTTAATTGCCAAAATTCCCTTGAGCTCACCTTAGTTATTAATAGGTGGGTGTTTGTTTCTTTCCTTCAGTTAATTGGGATTTGACTTGTAGCACAGCAGCAACTGGTGAATAACTGAGAAGGTTTCATGGCCAGCATGGCAGGCCCTATTTTTATGTTCATCTAGTACCTATTTCACTTCAACCTTATTATATGTTATAATAGTTGATATGGAAAATTCTATATGTGATTTGATAAAAAAAATTCTAATGGAGAGATTTTTTGCACTATTGTCATCTGTCCCACCAGCTGTTTTAGAACTTGAGTTGTGACAGGTGCTTTTTAGGTTTTGTCTAAGACAGTGCATGCACTGTCTGCAAAATCTTTTGTTAGGAAGAAAAAACACTTAAAATGGACTTGCAGCCAGCCCATTACTTACCATTACTTACCATTGGTTGGCTTCAAGGTCACTCTTGTTTCCTTGTATGTTATTGGTAACCACCTCCTGCTTGCCTACTACTTCCTCCCGGGACTTCAGTGCGGGTCCCTGCCATGGAGCATCGACCAAGTACAGGTTTCTGTCTGCAGCCACTGTTCTTCCACTGGCCGCAGGCTCCTTTAGATACTTTTTAAAAAACTTTTTATATGCACTATCTAAGAGTGCATACATTTCCAGTCCCTCCCTCCTCCCACTCTCCATGCTCTTGTGCCCCACCCCTCAACCCCCACACTCCTCCCGCTCTCAGTTGTGCTGCTGCTCCCTCCCTCTTCCCTCACACCTCCCTCATATTGCTTCTTCCTCCCAATGTCTGTTGTGTTGCTGCCCCCCATGGTTGCCCAAGCCCTCTCCAACCCTCCCTCCTCCTATTGCCACAAAAACATTAAACAAAGACAAATAGATTGCGCGGATGAGAGTACTAGTTGGCGTTATTTAATGTTTTTCGACACATTGCACAGCAGCGCAGGCTGCTGCGCAACATGGCTTAAAGAAAAAAAGCACTATGACGCAGTCAACCTTGGCCACGTCATAGCACTTTGCTGCTGTGCAAAATGTCTAAAAAACATTGATAAAGCCAATATAACTCACATAGGGGAAACATATTGGCTTTGCCAGTGCTTGTTAGTCTATTGATGTTAATGGGAACCATGTAATATTTATTTAACACAGCTGCATACATAAGTAAGGAAGATCGTACATTTCTTGGCCGTATGACTAGAATTAAGTAAACAGTTGATTAAAAAAACTGTATTTATCTTTAATTAAGAAAACCTAATATTATAACAAGCAATGGTAAATGCATTAGGTTTTGCCTATGGGATTAATAATAAGCTAAGACTTTTGGGAGCAGTATATGAGTGCAGGGAGAACGGTGTGAGTGCTCTCTGTGCAGGGTGAGTGGTGCATGAATTAAGGTTGATATGTCTCTGAGTGCGGGGTGAAAGTGCCTCAATGCATGGTGATTGATGTGTGTTTAGTGCAGAATGAGAATTGTGTGAGTGTACACAGTGAGAAATGTTACCCTGTACAAGGTAAGAGATGTGCGAGTATAGGTTGAGTGGGTGCTTAAAATATTTTGACCGCAAGACCAAATTAAATTACCAGTTTTAATGAAACCGTTGACCAAGGAGTGGGAAGATCAGCTTTTTGGCAGGCAGCTTATATGGACTAGTGACCTGCACCCCAGGACAGACCTGGAAACCTGTAAAGCTTTCACAAAGTGCCAAGCCATGTTTTGTTTGGTCGTGGCTGCTTTAAATCATCCCTTAGAGGGTAGAGGGAGGAGTGGGGCGCATTCACAATGTACTTTGCTGGATTGAGTGTTGCAGCTTTTGTTGAGTGAAAGCTGCATTCAGAGTTTGTTCTCTGGAGTGAGAGTTGTAATTTCTGGAGAGTGAAAGCTCTATTCAGTCTCTTTTACACAAGAACACCAGTTTCACATCTGAATACCTTAAATGGCTTCATTCGTTTCATATTACGCGTGGGTCATGTAATTATTTTATTCCCAAACATGTTTCATCGAATAAATATTGGACTTTTTCAAGGCTTGAATTTGAGATCTTGCTTAAGTAATTAGCAAGTATCGAAATGATCTGTCTCTGGTAAACAGGCCCTTTTTGGAGTGAGTAAGGATCATAGTTAGTACTAACCTAAATGTTGGGAGCCTTGGTTATAGGTGGAGACAGCTGCCTGGGCACCTCTCATCTCACCCGGCTCCTGGTGAGGCACGACTTGTGTGTTGTACCACAAGTAGCATCTGAGCAGCTACCATCTGGCGGAGCCGAAAGCACCCAGACTGCTGCAAAAATTGATGGCACATGCGCACACAAAATGCACAGCCCGTGGCACAGGTCCCAAAGGAATTCACATGCACACACGGAAGACACTGCTCGCTGCAAAGCAGCCAGTTTAGCAAGGCTACGAACACCGTGCACTCAAGCAGAGCCAATAATCACTCCTAGACAGTGGCGGCTCACATAGGGCGTGCTGCGGGGCGGTGAGGCAGGGCGGGGGAGGGGCAGGGTGGGGGGTAGTAAACTCGGACATACGACGGAACGGAGGAACGTAATAATTACTTTCCTCCGTTCCGTCGTATGTCCGAGTTTACTACCCCCCCACCCTGCCCCTCCCCCGCCCACCGTCCCGCAGCATGCCCTATGCAAGCCGCCACTGCTCCTAGAGCAGTTTAGGCTCCCGATCCATATTAGCGCGACTGCTGCCTGACTCCAAAATGGTGCAGTCTCGCAAGGGCTGAGATGGGAATGTGAGATGGTTGATGGTTGTCATTAAAGTGGTGCATGGGAGGAGGGAAAAAGGGTGTGGGAGCAACATGAGGGATGGAGATGAACTGTAGAGAGCCATGCACTCGGCAGAAAGTAAAATAAAAACAATGGCAACAGCAGGTGGGTGGCAGGTTAACACTAATGCATGTCAGAGCTGCTGATCTTGGAACTGGGGATCCGGGTTTAAGTCTCGCATTGGCTCAATATCCTATAAATCTGGGCAAATCACTTAATCCACTCATGTGTAAAAGGGAAAAAAACAAAATAAAAGTGTTCATGTGAAATGTAGCTGGTGCTTATGTAAAGTGCTCCAGTACCTTCAGGTCGGCTTTGCCCTATATAAAACTGTAAAAACAATAATCAAAGGACCTGATTTGAGACAAAGAACGACATGAGGGAGGAGGGTAAGTGGACATGATGGAGGGTGTGGGTGTGGATAGGAACGTATAAATGCCTAGTTAGATTGCGGCTAGGTTTGACTTATTAGACGCAGTAAGCCGCTGCTTGCTACACATGCCGAATCCAAAGCTGAAATCCCAAAAAGTGAAAAGATGTGGGCAAAACCCTGAAGCCTGGCTGTCTCAGCCAAACTGAAAATGGCTATCTCTGCAACGACCGAGTACGAGCGCTGATGAGCTGCAATCACGGAAGAAACTGGCTTTTAACCTTTTGGTACACATTGGCTCTTAACCTTCGATGCAAAACTATTTCCAATCAGACATGCTTAACTCCAGTGCACCCTTTCAAATTGCGATAGGACATGAGGAAAGACAGTGTGAGACATAAGAGAGGGTGCGGTTGGTGGCCGAAGCAAGGGATGGGTAAAATAATAGATAGTGGGAGGATACAGTTAAAAGCATTGGTTAAAAGCATTAAATCATGCATGCGTGATGAGCATGGATGGGTAGAACATAAATAAAGCAAGTAACTATGTGGAAAGAATACAGGGAGGAGGGGAGACCGTCCTAAAACACGTGCACTCTTATGGAGTATAAGAAAGTAGATTAAAAAAAAGTACCTTGAGTAGCATGCGGCCAGTGGAAGGATACTGGCAGCTAGCCAGAAACTATACTTGGTCCAAGCTCCAGGGATCAGCCGAGGAATGAGGAAGTGAAACCTGATGATATGATCCTGATGCTGCTGACCAGCGAGAAGCAAGAAAAAGAAGGTGACTAGGAAACCTATGAATGGTAAGTAATGGGCAGGCTGTAAGCCCATTTTACAATTTCTTTTTAATTACAAGAACTTTCGCAAGCACGGTGCAAGCGCTGGGCAGACGAAACCTAAAAAGTTGAGTGACCATACAAAAATAGGTATTTTCTTACATCTATTATTTGCTATATTTTTAGAGCTATGCTGCCCTTGAGTATTGGTCCATGCTAAGCAACATTGATAGTAAATAATATAAATCTTGGCAGCTTCAGAGTTTATTTATTTATAGGTTTTATATAGCGCTAGCTAGACCTATAGGTATCAGAGCGCTTTACATAACTGTGAACAAGACAATAATCAAGTCGCTGAGCATATGATGCGAGACATATTAGATTCAAATCCACACAAAATATATACCGGGAAAAAAAGTTAGGCAATACGGGTGGTTACCATATGTGGTCAATTAGCACAGTATGAGTTAAGGGAGAGAAAGACATAATAGACAGTAGAAAAAAACAAACAACCGACTGTCACAGACTGTTTCTAGTCTTAGAAAGAGAATATTTAAAACATAGTTCAGTCTGCTCCTGTGTTAAAGTATTTGTGGAGGAGATGTAGTTTCAGGTCTCTTTTGAAGCAGGCGATGGAGGGGTTGCATCGAAGATCTCTAGGGAGACAGTTCCATATGCTGGGTGCATTTCCAGAAAAAGAGCGAGTCTGGGTTGATTTCCTTTTTAGCTTGGGAGGAACGAGAAGAAGTGTGTTGGGAACTTCTAAGATTTCTGGTTCTTCCTGCTTTAGTGAGTTTGTTGTCTAAATAGTCGGGGGTATGAGAATGAAGGGCTTTGTGGGTGATACAGGTCGTCTTGTAAGTACATCTTCCTTCGATGGGAAACCAGTTGAGGATCTTGAGGGCAGGTGTGATGTGTTCAAACCATTTAATACCTGTTATGAGCCGGGCTGCCATGTTTAGAACTGATCTAAGGGGGGCAAGGATGGCATTCCCATAGTCAAGTTTGGAGAGGACCAGAGATTGTACTACCATCTTGAAATCATCAGAGGGAATGAATGGTTTAATTTTTTTGAGGTGTTTTAGTGTGTAAAGCGCTCCTTTGGCAGAGTTTTTGATGTGATCTTTCATTGACATGTTTTTGTCCAGGTTGAAGCCGAAGGATTTTGCCGAGTTGGAAAGAGTGAGAGAACAATTTAGTGCATTCAGGTCGTTGAGCCAGTCATGGATTGGTAGGTGGTTACTTTTGGGGGAGAACGGTATTACTTCTGTTTTGTTGAGGTTTAACTTTAGGTGGTTGGAGTTAAACCAAGATTGCATCCTGCTCAGTGTGGTGTTGAGATGTAGTATGTCACTGGGTGACTTGATTTTGTAATAGAGTTGAGTGTCATCGGCATATAGGTGATATTTGATCCCTGCTTGCCTCAGGATAGTAGTAAGGGGTTCCATGAAGAATTGAAAAGGGAAGGGAAGAGTATTGAACCCTGGGGCACAGCAGGTGAAATAAGTGTGGGTTTAGAGAGGCAAGAGTTGATTTTGATTTGTTGCGAATGGTGTTGTAGGTAAGATGTGAACCATTTCAGAACTGTGCCATTGATACCAGAGCGGATCTTCAGTGACTCCAGTAAGGCTGGGTGATTTATGGTATCAAAAGCTGCTGATAAGTCGAGTAGGATAAGTAGGCATGCGTCTCTTTCGTCAAGGGATCTATGGATGTCATTGAAATGTTGAGCATGGCAGTTTCTGTGCTACAGCCTTTCCTGAACCCTGATTGGAAGGTGTCATGGAGGTTGAATTTCCCTATATGGAGGTTAAGTTGTTGTAAGACGCATTTTTCCACGCTTTTGGTTAGGAACGGGAGGTTGGAGATAGGTCTGAGGTTGTTGAGATAATTTGGGTCTGCCCGGGATTTTTCAGTATGGGTGTGATTTGTCCTAGTTGGAGGGAATCCGGTACACATCCCGAGGTGAGGGATGTATTGATGATTTTTGTCCAGAAAGGGGCAATGATCTGGTTGGGATTTTGTACTATTGTGGAAGAGAGGGGTTCTTTCATGTGTGAAGTGGGCTTTAGTTTCGCAATTATATTGAAGACTTCAATTTCAGTCATGGGTTTGAAGTCCGACCAATTGGCATTGTTTTTCAATTGGGTGTTCAGATGGTTTCCTTTAGTTCCTTTTGGGGCCATTTGGTCGTTGATAGGTTCAGTTGTAGGAATTACCATGGAGGGGGGTGAGTCAGTGTGGGCGGTTAGGAGGGAAGGTAGGTTAGTGACTTGAAAGAAGGATTGCTCAATTTTTGCGATTTTGTCAGTGAATAAGCTGGGAATTTCTTTACATCGTTCATTAGTGGCGATTATTTCTTGTGGGGAAGGATGCATTGTTTGTCATTTAACAATGTTAAAGAGTTCCCTGGGCCTGTTCTTTGCACGGCCAAGTTGGCTGCGGAAGAAGGAGGCTTTTTCTCTAAAAATGTGCTTCTTATATGACAGCCTTGCAGTTCTAAGTAGTGCTAGGTGGATTGTCAAGGGGTATTATCTCAATGTCGTTTCTGGTTGTCTGAGTTGTCTCCTTTCATTATTCAGATCAGAGCGTTCTCAGAATCACTGCGTAGAAGGAGTACAGAGCAAAAATGTCCTAAAATGGATTCCTGTAGTGTACATTAATGGTTCTCACAATCATCTTTCCAGACGTGAGAACCAGGAATGTGAGCAAGTAATGAGGCAGCAGAGGTGAGGAGGAGTGTTGAGCAGTGGGACGAGGGAGGAGTTAGGCAGAGAAGTGAGATCCTTTGAAGTCACATTGTGGAAATGGACCAGTATTGTGAGGTTAGGATAATCATTGCTTCGACAGGCAATAGCATCACCTGCTTACGGTGACATGGAAACTGGAGAATATCGTGAGACTTTGACCTAACAGGCTATAAGAATAGTTTCAGCAGACTCCTCTGCCTCCCTCGAACTGTAGAAAGCTAATCGCAATCTGGTAACCAAAGCACTTTCCAAAACCAACCACTGTAAAGACATATTTATTGACACTAGTGAATTAAAAAGCAACCTTAACCTGCAGCCGTGTGCATGCGGTTCTAGACTGGCACAGTGAAAGCCTGTGGAACAATAAAAAACTGTCAACCGAGTGTCTAAGAACAAGCTCAGTCTGATTCGAAGCAGATTTGATTCACTATGGCCCTTGGAATAGCTGAGTAAACTCCCTGTGAATACATTTTGCTTGAATCCCCTAGTAACTGCCTGCGCTACATTATACCTGCATCAGTTATAATGTATGCAGGGTGGGTGTTCCCCCGCAATAAAGGGTCGTAGAAGTGGCACAGTGAAATCTATGAGATTTCACTGTGCATCTTCTAGGATGCCATTGCGTCAATATCTTATGCCTGCCTCACGGCAGGCGTAAGACTGATGCATTCCTTTTCACATGGGGCTTGCCCCACGTGAAAGCACACATTGCTAGAGTTGCGTCTGTTTTCAGACACACCCCAGCAATGCACAACTTTTGCACCCACAGATACGTCAGGAATATTAACTTATCTGTAACTCCTTGCAACATGGAGCGCCGTACATTAAATATGGGGCATCCATCCTGTCGCAAGGAGGGCGCAGTAAAAACTGTTGCATCGCTGTTTTGTCGCAGCGATGCAACACTTTTCATAAATGAGGCCCTCAAACTTTAGACACCCATGGTTAGGATCCTGAGCGTTTTTCCATGTTGAGCTGGGATTCACTGTGGTGAAAATGTAACTAAAAGACATCATGGGCAAGTAGCGAATTTGGGATCTTGCTCCACGAAGACCATGTGTCTTCTCTTCATCAAGTCGTGGCAATTTCTGATTAACTTTTTATGCCACAGGGCAGTCTATGACTAGTTAATTTTAGAGTGCAAAATGTGTCCTTTTCTGTAGTGTAATAACCATGTACTCTATCAAGCGGTATTGGCTATCTGTTAAACAGGGGACATTTGCCTTATGAATTTTGGTGCCACACAAAGGATGCTCTTCTGTTTGAAGAGTTCTTGTTTGCATTGGTGGCTGAAAAGACGACATTCTGTTCTGCAGGTGCATTTCTTCATAACTTCTTCCCAGGCCTTAGCTTAAAAAAGTGAATATAAATTTCGTGCATCTGCTTAACACAGTTTCTATACAGCATCAGGCACTGTAAAGTTACATCATAACGCGTAACTTGAGAAGAACTAAGAAGCTGTGGCAGCATCAATTGTGTGAATCACTTTCTAATCGACTGCCGGTGCACATTTACATAGCAAGCTCCTCTGCTTGGAACACAAGCTTTACTTGCCAGTTAGGGCCCTGTTCCCACTAAGCAAGTGGCCAACTCAATTTGTCTGTTCCATTACATGTTCTAATACAGAATAATGCCTCAGTGAGAAAGGGTTAGCTTTGAATTGCATTATTAGTTCCTGTGCAGCTCCTGATGTGTCACTCTAATCCCGGTAGGCCAAAATGAGTACTTCCATCCTTCTGAAGGAGAGAAATTTAGGAATAACAAAAATGTTGTACTGCGCATATCATAAACGCCTTTGGAAAATAATGCAAAATGCTCAACGTGAGTAAAAAACACACTGTGGGTCTCATTTACAATATGTTGATGCATGGCAGCGCAGCAAGCTTTCCTGCTGCGCTGCAGTGTGTCAGAAGAAAAGGGCAGGAATGAGCCATATCCACAAGATACGGCGCTTCCTGTTTTCTTCCCCTGCGCTGCTGCACAATGGGCTGCCATGCGCCAACGCAGGCACCCTTGCACCATGGTGCAAGGGTGTCAGCATTGAAGGGGTGATTGTTTTTGTGCAGGAAGGGACTCGCTCCGATATTTTCGAGTGTTTCGCCAAGGTTGGCGCAGATAGTGCTGATCTCTAGACACGTGTTAGAAGACACTGAAATTTGTAGCCACCGATGTGGGACTGAATGCTGCATACCTGAAGCATATTGGTCCAGGACATTTTCTATGGCTCAACTCAGAATGGGGCTTAGTTCTTTTCTTGGAGTTTCGGAGATCTCCCTGCAGGATGAAGATGAAATCCAATCCTTTGCTGTGGAACTACCAGTCGCATTTTCCAGCAGGTCCTGCTGAAGCGCTGGATGAAGAGTTTTTCAAAAGTTTCAGACTTTCTTCTGATACCAACCACAGTCATACACGTCTAATGCCCTCAAACCTCAGTGGAAGGCACTTAGAGACTCTCTCAGGGTATCAGGTAGAGGCCAACAGCAAAGTCCAATCCCAGTCCAGTTGCCAAGGGCCCACCGGAATTCTTCACAGGAACGTCCTCTTCAGCTTTTTCATGTTCCTGGAGACACTCAGGGGATCAGCCTTATGGTCCTTGGAGCTCTTTCCGTCCTTGGATTTCAGGTGAAAGGGGGTTCAACCTTCTTAGGTCCAGCTCACAAGTCTTGGACACCAACTGCTGCAGGTTCAGTCCACCTAGTATCTTTCCACAAGTTTAGCAGTGGTCTTAGGAAGGCTGAGTGACAATAAGACACTCCTACTCCCTCTCTAACCAATGGAGTGAAGGTTTCCAGGCCCTGGCCTATCTACTTTTTCAGTAGTCTGTAGTTTCTGTTTGTAAACAGGCACAAAATGCAATGCGTCAGGGCAAATCCAAGATGACCAAAGTCTTCAGCCACACTAAACTTGAGCTCTAAAACTTGAGTTGTGTGTAGGGGAGTGTACTATGGAAATTGCTAGTGATCTCCCACGTTAACACTAAACTCCAGTTTGAAGCAGGTCCTGGACCCATAACATAAAATAAGACAGACGTCTAGTAAGACAAAATAGCTTCCTGCAGTAACCAGAGAGTTGATAGAAAAGAATTATTATTTGGGTCTTTTTGATACGTTTCAAGGGTGCCAAAGAGTTACTTATGCTCCCGTTACCCATGTTTCCACCTCCGCTACTTAGCAACACTTCTTAGAGCATGTAGTGTCAATGCTAACACATGGGCCAGGCATGTCTCAAATCCTCAGTGCATATTTAATCAGAAGTGAATTGGTGCAATGATATAACATTTAAGATTTTAACATTTGTAAGATACCTACACCAACTTTTAAGGTGGCAGTTGATAGCTGCAGTGATCAGCCCTGTACTCTGAAGGCTTTTTTTTCAGATGCAATGCAGAATGAAGATTCCTCAGAACAGTTATCATCTTAGATGATATTTTTAATTACTTGATTTGTGTTTTATTAGGCATCCATAGAAGATAATACAGAGGAATCCCAGCCTACATGAAGTCCAATTCACTCAGATTTTTCTTTCCATGTGGAAATGTAACATATGCATGGAAAAAGTCATAACCTACACATCAGCGACTTAAATGTCCTGCATACTGAGCTGTCATCTAGATGTAGGTATCTTACGCAGAGTTTGTGTAAATTCTGTGTTCATATAGTCTTTTTAGAAGTGTAGAAGCGAGAATTCCCAGGCAAATGTTAGGGGTTTAGTCAGAGAAAACTGAGGAGTTGAGGTGAACCCTCATATAGTTCTAACTTTCTGGATGTTTTAAAAATGTATACATGCTTTTTCCGCAGTCACATCTGACACCTGAATAATCTAGGTGCAAGTGCAACAAAAAGTATACAAGCATGCACAGAACCTTCTCATTTTTACAGGGTGCGTGTAGAAAGTGAAGACAATTCAGTAAGTTATGCATAAACATAAAATTATAACTACAAATGCCATAGCTTAAAACATGCTAGGATTATGCGTACATAACCTATGCAATGTGTGGGCTTCGCAGATGTAGGGTGAGGAAATCAGGTTAATATAAGCTACATTCAGGGGCATAGTTGCCAATAGTAGAACTGGTGCAGTGGCACCAGGGTCCATGAGGGTGAGGGGCCTTGTGCACCCTAATTATATATGTCTTTTATTACCCAACCATGGGTTATGATAGATATTTTACCTCTTTGCATTAGAGAGTTTGCACTCTTGCTATGGCATCTGCTATATTTGTGTATAGCAAATCATAATGTATGCACATGTGCCTGGATGTTTTGGTAATCAGTTGTAAACTTCCATAATTCGCAGGGGTACACTAGCCATTTCAGCATTTATAGCTTTCTTTGTGAGTCCTTAATCCCAATATGAAGAACATTTTAGTGATTACCTTGTACCGTCAGCTGAGCTGTTTGGTAGGAATAACAGGAATCTGACCAACCCAAACCATCCCGATTTTTAAGACTCGGCAAAGAGGCCCAATCTCACTAATAAACATACAGTGTGCTTTGGGACCATCTCCTTAAACCATTGTGTTTTTAATCAGTGTTTTTATCAGTCTCTTTCAGACTCTGACTTGAGATTTTGTCAATCAGGTCTTTGCCCTGCCCAGTGGACTACGGGCCAATTTAATCCTTGGCAGTAAGGAGACTCCGACACAAACGCAATGGAGTCTCCATACCGCCAAGAATGCAGGCGGACATTGTGATTAATCACGGCAGAGACTACTTAGTCTCCACCATGGTTAATCCCATCCGACGGCTGTCAGAAGCTGACCAGTCATTCTGCCCACCAAATTTAGATGGGCAGAATTACAGATTAGTTTTCACTGCTCGTCACCGCCAGGAAAACCCTGGCCATAAGGGGCAGTGAAAATTATTGTTTTATTTTTTTTACTTTCTAAATGAAAATTCAGTTTCAGAATTTTCTTTTGAAAATAAAAAAGTAAACTGTTTGGTACAGGACTCCACCCCTCTAACGAAGCCCTGAACCAAACAGGAAAATGCATTGGCAGGAACCGCCGTGATAGCGGTTCCTGCCAATGCTTTATAAATGGCCGCCTTCTCGGTGGTCATTTATAAACTTGGCTGGCAGTGTAGCCTCGGCCTGGCGAACATAAAGTCCTTCGCCAGGCCAATGGAAAGTACTCTGTCTGCCAATAAATAAATTGGACCCTATATCTCTTTCACCTAGTGTTATTAGCTGTTTGGCTGCACCTGTCCACCTTCAATTGTGTGCTTAATGTGAACTGCATGTGAAACTGTTTTACCACTGCAGGCTTCCCTATCGGCTTCTTGATGCATGTTCCCCTTTTGTCCATTCTGATTGCTCCCTCCCAAAACTCCCCCATGTGCCACTCCTCATTGGTCTTACTCCAATCCCTTTCTCATGTGTCATGCTCCTCATTGTCCCACCCGGTGTGTCGCTCTGCAATTTCCCACCCTTCCTTTCCATGTGTCGCTGCTCACTCCTCTCCTCCTTTTTTCCACATATCTCACTCATCACCATCTATTCCTCCGACCTGTTCTTTCCCCTGCCAGCTCTTCCACTTGTCTGCCTGTTCCCTTTGCCGCCATTGCTTCCCTCACACTTTGACCCCCATCCTTTACATCCCTGCCATTGCATCTGCTTCCCATTTGGTTCTTTTCACCTGCTCCCTGCCTGAACTGTTAGTCCCAAAGCTACATGCCCAGAGCTAAATGAAAACCTCTTGTTCTACCAATGCTTGCTTCTCAGAAATAATAGGGAGTCTGTTTTGAGGGCTCCCTTGTCATCATCACAGTACTCTTTATGTTTCCATGAAATGAAGCTCAGTGGCAAGGGACTCTTCATTATAAGGCTACATTTCTACAGGACATATAGAAGGATCTTAATGAAGGCTCCTGTGCTAACCAAGCTGCAGTTCACAAAAAGCACATAAAAACACCCTGCGTAGAGTGGTCTGGTTTTAATATGCTAACGCTCTGTTTCCATAAGCTTTGCTCCTATTACCAGAGTTCTTTTGACAATTGCTTACATCATTTACAAATAAATTTCAGCTACAATAAAACACAACACTTCAACCCACAAACGCCCTCTAGCTGCTTTGTTTGCAATGTTCAAATACCTTTCCCTGCTCAGACATAGCGAGATGAGTGGCATTAGGTCACTAATAGGCATGGGTGTTGTACTTTTCGAGTCCTTGATAAGATTAGGGAGAAATGCTGGTGCATACTGGAAGTCTGTGCCCACGGTAGAACAGGATGAGACAAGTTTCATTCTTCTCAATGAGCACTCCAATCAAAAGCTCATTTCCAACTCACATCAACATGCATATGAGTACAGATCCAGCCAAGGGAGAAATTAGCAATTTGTCTGTATTTCTCATGCAACAGGACATAGGAGTTGTTCACGTAGACAAACTTGGCGGCTTCCTTCAAGGAGGATTAGTCCGCACTAACCTGATATCAAGTACTTAGCCTAGTTCTTCCACTTGACTGAAATTCGACGAAGATCTCGAGGCTTTGATTCAGGGAGTAATTGGGGGTCCGAACTAGCAGTGCAGGAGGGAGCGAGGATGAAGAGGTGCCACGGGAACCACAAGTTCAGATGGACTTTAAGTGGACTGGAGCACTTCTCAGTTCCAGCAGGTTCTTTGGGCGAGTGGGAAGGGTGACGCTTTTTCTGCAGAGATCAAGGCCCAGCCATGATTCGGGGTAGGGCAGGGTTTTATACCCGCTCAAAGGCTCAACGGATGTAGCTAGATCACGTGTGGCATGTGGGGCACATGGCCGTCTGGAAGTTTCTCAAACCTTGGAGAAAACACGTTGACCTTACAGAATGAGCAGGTGCAATTTGATGATCGGAACCAAATAGCAGGAAATAAGTGTATAGTTTGCGCTTGAACGTGCATAATGGAAAATAACTCCAAGGTCCCAGTAACAGCAGGAGTAGGGCTTGCCATTAGCTCACGGGATTCTGGGGGACGCTTAAGTGCAATGGGATTCCAGGTTTTGGGGAAGCATTGGTCATGAGGGTGCTGGGGGGCATCAGTCATTAGGGTGCTGGGGGAACATCAGTTATGAGGATGCTGAGGGAGCATCAGTCATGAGGGTGTTGGCGGAACATCGGTCATGAGGATGCTGGGGAGCATCAGTCATGGTATCACAGCACGCCATATAGCACCACAGGGGTAAAGCAACATAAGTCCTGCACACTAGGTCCACTCAAAGAGGGTGATTGAGGGGGTCTGTGCAGCTTGGTACACCCAGGACTTACGTAATGAAAAATCCAAATGCAAAAACCTGGAAAAACTTTGGTGCAAAACCCATATGGAAATAGAGAAATGTAACTTTAAGAAAGCTCTTACCTCTTACCATAACAATTTAAGAAAGGCACGGAAAGCCCACGTAATTTTAAAGCTAAATCAAGCGGGCAACTCAACCAAGGAACTTTACAAAATTCTTAACACTTTCACCAACCCTACTGCTTGTAATGCACATATTCCCCCTTCCCAAGTACTTTGTGATAACATAGCTAACTACTTTGATGAAAAAATAAACCTAATATATGATCAATTCCCCCAGGTCTCTAATTCCTTGGATTCCGTAAATTTGCTACCTTCTACCTTGAGATTGTCTGTGACTGGCCTTCAACACTTCAATGCGATGCAGATATCCCAGGCAGAAGCCATATTCAGAACGGCTAAATCCGGTTCTCCCCTGGATGTTATGCCAGCATATGTGTTTGCCTTACTTGCCCCTCTCCTGGCTCCCGCTATTTGTGACATTCTTAACACTTCTTTGAGCGAGGGGGCACTCCCACTTGAATGGAAGGCTGCTCAGGTGCTACATATTAAGAAAAAAGCCCAGATACCCGCTGAGGTGGTTGCTAACTATCGCCCTATTTTGCTCTTGCCGCTTATGAGCAAAATGGTGGATGGGTACGTCAACACCCAACTGATGGGTTACCTTGAATCTAAAGGAACCCTTGACCCCTCCCAGTCTGGATTCAGACCCCACCACTCTAAAGAAACCACTCTCATTTGTGTCACAGATTATATTAGAATGTCTCTGGATAACAACTAGGCAGTGCTGCTGGTGCAACATTCCGTCCATCATCTTGTGTGTTTTGCTGTTCGCCCTATGTGGGAAGGGTATGCCCAGACGTGGGTCCCGTGCTCACTACGCCACTGGAGTCAAGCTATCCTGGCTGATGACGGCTGATAGCCAGAAACCGGTCCTAGGATGCTTGATTCCGGTCCAGGGAAGACATGGCTTGGCAGTTCGGGCTGGACTGTTCCCATGAGGCACAGGGTCAAGACTGATTTGCATATGGCCATGTCTGAACTGGGGTGGCGTGGTGAGCAAAATAACGATGGATTAAACCCAGATCTGTGACTGGGGGTGAATGTTTTGCCAATGTGCAACATTCCGTCCATCATCTTGTGTGTTTTGCTGTTCGCCCTATGTGGGAAGGGTATGCCCAGACGTGGGTCCCGTGCTCACTACGCCACTGGAGTCAAGCTATCCTGGCTGATGACGGCTGATAGCCAGAAACCGGTCCTAGGATGCTTGATTCCGGTCCAGGGAAGACATGGCTTGGCAGTTCGGGCTGGACTGTTCCCATGAGGCACAGGGTCAAGACTGATTTGCATATGGCCATGTCTGAACTGGGGTGGCGTGGTGAGCAAAATAACGATGGATTAAACCCAGATCTGTGACTGGGGGTGAATGTTTTGCCAATGTGCAACATTCCGTCCATCATCTTGTGTGTTTTGCTGTTCGCCCTATGTGGGAAGGGTATGCCCAGACGTGGGTCCCGTGCTCACTACGCCACTGGAGTCAAGCTATCCTGGCTGATGACGGCTGATAGCCAGAAACCGGTCCTAGGATGCTTGATTCCGGTCCAGGGAAGACATGGCTTGGCAGTTCGGGCTGGACTGTTCCCATGAGGCACAGGGTCAAGACTGATTTGCATATGGCCATGTCTGAACTGGGGTGGCGTGGTGAGCAAAATAACGATGGATTAAACCCAGATCTGTGACTGGGGGTGAATGTTTTGCCAATGTGCAACATTCCGTCCATCATCTTGTGTGTTTTGCTGTTCGCCCTATGTGGGAAGGGTATGCCCAGACGTGGGTCCCGTGCTCACTATGCCACTGGAGTCAAGCTATCCTGGCTGATGACGGCTGATAGCCAGAAACCGGTCCTAGGATGCTTGATTCCGGTCCAGGGAAGACATGGCTTGGCAGTTCGGGCTGGACTGTTCCCATGAGGCACAGGGTCAAGACTGATTTGCATATGGCCATGTCTGAACTGGGGTGGCGTGGTGAGCAAAATAACGATGGATTAAACCCAGATCTGTGACTGGGGGTGAATGTTTTGCCAATGTGCAACATTCCGTCCATCATCTTGTGTGTTTTGCTGTTCGCCCTATGTGGGAAGGGTATGCCCAGACGTGGGTCCCGTGCTCACTACGCCACTGGAGTCAAGCTATCCTGGCTGATGACGGCTGATAGCCAGAAACCGGTCCTAGGATGCTTGATTCCGGTCCAGGGAAGACATGGCTTGGCAGTTCGGGCTGGACTGTTCCCATGAGGCACAGGGTCAAGACTGATTTGCATATGGCCATGTCTGAACTGGGGTGGCGTGGTGAGCAAAATAACGATGGATTAAACCCAGATCTGTGACTGGGGGTGAATGTTTTGCCAATGTGCAACATTCCGTCCATCATCTTGTGTGTTTTGCTGTTCGCCCTATGTGGGAAGGGTATGCCCAGACGTGGGTCCCGTGCTCACTACGCCACTGGAGTCAAGCTATCCTGGCTGATGACAGCTGATAGCCAGAAACCGGTCCTAGGATGCTTGATTCCGGTCCAGGGAAGACATGGCTTGGCAGTTCGGGCTGGACTGTTCCCATGAGGCACAGGGTCAAGACTGATTTGCATATGGCCATGTCTGAACTGGGGTGGCGTGGTGAGCAAAATAACGATGGATTAAACCCAGATCTGTGACTGGGGGTGAATGTTTTGCCAATGTGCAACATTCCGTCCATCATCTTGTGTGTTTTGCTGTTCGCCCTATGTGGGAAGGGTATGCCTAGACGTGGGTCCCGTGCTCACTACGCCACTGGAGTCAAGCTATCCTGGCTGATGACGGCTGATAGCCAGAAACCGGTCCTAGGATGCTTGATTCCGGTCCAGGGAAGACATGGCTTGGCAGTTCGGGCTGGACTGTTCCCATGAGGCACAGGGTCAAGACTGATTTGCATATGGCCATGTCTGAACTGGGGTGGCGTGGTGAGCAAAATAACGATGGATTAAACCCAGATCTGTGACTGGGGGTGAATGTTTTGCCAATGTGCAACATTCCGTCCATCATCTTGTGTGTTTTGCTGTTCGCCCTATGTGGGAAGGGTATGCCCAGACGTGGGTCCCGTGCTCACTACGCCACTGGAGTCAAGCTATCCTGGCTGATGACGGCTGATAGCCAGAAACCGGTCCTAGGATGCTTGATTCCGGTCCAGGGAAGACATGGCTTGGCAGTTCGGGCTGGACTGTTCCCATGAGGCACAGGGTCAAGACTGATTTGCATATGGCCATGTCTGAACTGGGGTGGCGTGGTGAGCAAAATAACGATGGATTAAACCCAGATCTGTGACTGGGGGTGAATGTTTTGCCAATGTGCAACATTCCGTCCATCATCTTGTGTGTTTTGCTGTTCGCCCTATGTGGGAAGGGTATGCCCATACGTGGGTCCCGTGCTCACTACGCCACTGGAGTCAAGCTATCCTGGCTGATGACGGCTGATAGCCAGAAACCGGTCCTAGGATGCTTGATTCCGGTCCAGGGAAGACATGGCTTGGCAGTTCGGGCTGGACTGTTCCCATGAGGCACAGGGTCAAGACTGATTTGCATATGGCCATGTCTGAACTGGGGTGGCGTGGTGAGCAAAATAACGATGGATTAAACCCAGATCTGTGACTGGGGGTGAATGTTTTGCCAATGTGCAACATTCCGTCCATCATCTTGTGTGTTTTGCTGTTCGCCCTATGTGGGAAGGGTATGCCCAGACGTGGGTCCCGTGCTCACTACGCCACTGGAGTCAAGCTATCCTGGCTGATGACGGCTGATAGCCAGAAACCGGTCCTAGGATGCTTGATTCCGGTCCAGGGAAGACATGGCTTGGCAGTTCGGGCTGGACTGTTCCCATGAGGCACAGGGTCAAGACTGATTTGCATATGGCCATGTCTGAACTGGGGTGGCGTGGTGAGCAAAATAACGATGGATTAAACCCAGATCTGTGACTGGGGGTGAATGTTTTGCCAATGTGCAACATTCCGTCCATCATCTTGTGTGTTTTGCTGTTCGCCCTATGTGGGAAGGGTATGCCCAGACGTGGGTCCCGTGCTCACTACGCCACTGGAGTCAAGCTATCCTGGCTGATGACGGCTGATAGCCAGAAACCGGTCCTAGGATGCTTGATTCCGGTCCAGGGAAGACATGGCTTGGCAGTTCGGGCTGGACTGTTCCCATGAGGCACAGGGTCAAGACTGATTTGCATATGGCCATGTCTGAACTGGGGTGGCGTGGTGAGCAAAATAACGATGGATTAAACCCAGATCTGTGACTGGGGGTGAATGTTTTGCCAATGTGCAACATTCCGTCCATCATCTTGTGTGTTTTGCTGTTCGCCCTATGTGGGAAGGGTATGCCCAGACGTGGGTCCCGTGCTCACTACGCCACTGGAGTCAAGCTATCCTGGCTGATGACGGCTGATAGCCAGAAACCGGTCCTAGGATGCTTGATTCCGGTCCAGGGAAGACATGGCTTGGCAGTTCGGGCTGGACTGTTCCCATGAGGCACAGGGTCAAGACTGATTTGCATATGGCCATGTCTGAACTGGGGTGGCGTGGTGAGCAAAATAACGATGGATTAAACCCAGATCTGTGACTGGGGTGAATGTTTTGCCAATGTGCAACATTCCGTCCATCATCTTGTGTGTTTTGCTGTTCGCCCTATGTGGGAAGGGTATGCCCAGACGTGGGTCCCGTGCTCACTACGCCACTGGAGTCAAGCTATCCTGGCTGATGACGGCTGATAGCCAGAAACCGGTCCTAGGATGCTTGATTCCGGTCCAGGGAAGACATGGCTTGGCAGTTCGGGCTGGACTGTTCCCATGAGGCACAGGGTCAAGACTGATTTGCATATGGCCATGTCTGAACTGGGGTGGCGTGGTGAGCAAAATAACGATGGATTAAACCCAGATCTGTGACTGGGGGTGAATGTTTTGCCAATGTGCAACATTCCGTCCATCATCTTGTGTGTTTTGCTGTTCGCCCTATGTGGGAAGGGTATGCCCAGACGTGGGTCCCGTGCTCACTACGCCACTGGAGTCAAGCTATCCTGGCTGATGACGGCTGATAGCCAGAAACCCGTCCTAGGATGCTTGATTCCGGTCCAGGGAAGACATGGCTTGGCAGTTCGGGCTGGACTGTTCCCATGAGGCACAGGGTCAAGACTGATTTGCATATGGCCATGTCTGAACTGGGGTGGCATGGTGAGCAAAATAACGATGGATTAAACCCAGATCTGTGACTGGGGGTGAATGTTTTGCCAATGTGCAACATTCCGTCCATCATCTTGTGTGTTGTGCTGTTCGCCCTATGTGGGAAGGGTATGCCCAGACGTGGGTCCCGTGCTCACTACGCCACTGGAGTCAAGCTATCCTGGCTGATGACGGCTGATAGCCAGAAACCGGTCCTCGGATGCTTGATTCCGGTCCAGGGAAGACATGGCTTGGCAGTTCGGGCTGGACTGTTCCCATGAGGCACAGGGTCAAGACTGATTTGCATATGGCCATGTCTGAACTGGGGTGGCGTGGTGAGCAAAATAACGATGGATTAAACCCAGATCTGTGACTGGGGGAATGTTTTGCCAATGTGCAACATTCCGTCCATCATCTTGTGTGTTTTGCTGTTCGCCCTATGTGGGAAGGGTATGCCCAGACGTGGGTCCCGTGCTCACTACGCCACTGGAGTCAAGCTATCCTGGCTGATGACGGCTGATAGCCAGAAACCGGTCCTAGGATGCTTGATTCCGGTCCAGGGAAGACATGGCTTGGCAGTTCGGGCTGGACTGTTCCCATGAGGCACAGGGTCAAGACTGATTTGCATATGGCCATGTCTGAACTGGGGTGGCGTGGTGAGCAAAATAACGATGGATTAAACCCAGATCTGTGACTGGGGGTGAATGTTTTGCCAATGTGCAACATTCCGTCCATCATCTTGTGTGTTTTGGTGTTATTGGATTTGACAGCAGCCTTTGATACTGTCTCTCACCAGAAACTGATTCACCAATTGGGAGAATTTGGTCTGCAGGGAGAGGCACTCAAGTGGCTCGCCAGTTTTCTGGATCAGCGCACTCAGACGATTAACTTAGGTCCATTTCGTTCCCATACATTGAAGCTTACTAAGGGGGTACCGCAAGGCTCTTGTTTGAGCCCTACATTGTTCAATGTTTATGTGGCCCCCCTTGACAAGATTATTAGGGAATATGGTTTCACTCCCTATTCGTATGCTGACGACACACAACTACTTCTGTCCTTTGATAAGGATACGGATTTAGTTGATCAACGCTTCGCGGAGGGCATGCTGGCCATATCTGGCTGGATGACAGATAATTTCCTTCAGCTTAATGCATCTAAGACTGAGATCCTTTTGTTTGGCTCTGCTCAATCCATGTGGTCCCTAAATTGGTGGCCCACAGCGTTAGGCCCCGCTCCTATTTCATCTCTTGTGGCAAAAAATTTGGGGATCCATCTGGATAACTCTCTGACCATGAAAGATCAAGTCATGACCACAACAGGGACCTGCTACCACACTCTCAGTGTTTTGCGCAGAGTGTTTCAGTGGCTGCCCTTATCAATTCGCCGCACCCTGATTCAGGCTTTGGTTATCGGCCGACTTGATTATTGCAATGCTCTTCTGGCATCTGCAAACGATTCTCTCTTGAATAGATTGCAGATAGTCCAGTATATTGCCGCACGTCTGGCTCTCAAAATGCCCCCCGCATACCTCCTCTAGGCCTCTGCTGAGACAGCTTCACTGGCTGTCTATTCACCAGAGAATTAAATTTAAACTCTGCTGCCTTGCACATAAATCACTTTATGGCAGGTGTCCCAGCTATTTGGCAGACAAAATTAAATCTTACCACCCGAGCAGGCTTCTTAGATCCGAAGGGAAAGGGCTGCTTGTGGTCCCTCGCTACAGGAAACTACGAGCAGGAGGCAGAACTTTTGCTCACCTTCCTCCAAAATTTTGGAACACTCTGCCCGAGGACCTGCATCAATGCCCCAGTCTTCTCCGATTCAGGAAACTCCTGAAGAATGAACTATTCCGGGACTGATTTGGGCTTAACCTGTACTTTGTCTTCTCTGCAGCATGGAGATACCCCTTCGGGGGGTGATTCCGGAGCTTTATAAATTCCTTTACAAATTACAAATTACAAATTGAGGGGGTCGTGACACAGATCAGGTGGGCATGGGTGTTTTGACCTACAGGCAGGAGAAGGAACAGCAATAAGGACAGTTCCCACAGAGGGCCTTGGATCGGGGCTGGATGCAGGTCCAAAGGCAGAGGCAGGTGTGTTATTGTCTGCAAGTAGCTTGCTTGCACTGGGAGAAGTGGAACCACTACATTTAACAGCTGTATCAGTGATGAATAGCCTTAATATGACCTACTTCAGCGAAGTTGCAGAGTGCTCTTTCTCTGGTATATTCGGATGTAGACCCAGTCTTAAGGCTGGAGGTAAGGGCAGGCCTCAGTCGGACTCTCTGGTAAGGTAGCTTGGACCTTAGAATGGAAACCGTAAAGACAGCAATAAGCTTTCTGCAGTTCTGTAAGACAGCATTATCATTCGGTCTAACTTTAAGATGACATTGAAGGATTTTAGGGCAACATCATGGGTCACCCCATGACAATCCCATAGGGGCTCATCTTGGTTTTTAAAGAAGGTGCTGCTCTAAGGGACAATAATGCCAAAGGCAGGGTATCAGGCCATTTCAATTGTGTCTCCGAACATGTATTTGAAATATTAGGGCCTGATTTCGAGTTTGGTGTACGGGTCACTTTGTCACAAACATGACGGATATCCCACCTGCCATTTTACAAGTGAGTTTTCAGCATCCCTGTGAAGATGGAATTCCCATAGTCCAGTTTAGAGAGGACTAGCGATTGTACTGCTGACTTGAAATCATAGGGGGGAATAAATGGTTTAATTTTCTTGAGGTGTTTTAGTGTGTAAAACGCTCCTTTGGCTGTTTTTTTTATGAGATCCTTCATTGACATGTTTTTGTCCAGGGTGATGCCTAGGGGCTTTACAGAGTTGGACAGATGAGTGAGCAATTTAGGTTCTTAAGCCAGTCTTGGATTGGGAGAGGGTTACTTTTAGGGGAGAATAGAATTAGTTCAGTTTTGTTGGGGTTCAACTTTAAGTGGTTGGAATTAAACCAAGTTTGTATCTGGATTAGTGTGGTGTTGAGATGCAGGACGCCACTAGGTGATTCGATTTTGTAGTAGAGTTGAATGTCATCTGCATATAAGGGATATTTGACCCCTGCTTGCTTTAGGATGATTGTAAGGGGTTCCATGAAGAGATTGAAAAGTGAAGGGGAGATAATTAAGCCTTGGGTTACACCAAGAGTAACTACAGTGGTTTTGGAGAGGCAAGCTTTGATAGTAATGTGTTGCGATCAGTGTTAAATGTAAGATGTGAACCATTTTAGGACAGTGCCATTAATACCAGAGTGGAGTTTCAGTGTCTCAAGTAATGCTGAGTGATTTACGGTATCAAAATCCGCTGATAAGTCCAGTAGGATAAGTGGGCATGCATCACCTTCATCTAAGGAACTGTGCATGTCATCTGAGATATTGAGCATGGCAGGTTCGGTGCTACAGCCTTGCCTAAATCCTGATTGGAAGGTGTCATGGAGGTTGAATTCACATATATGTTGGTTAAGTTCTTGTAGGACTCATTTCTCCATAGTTTTGGCAAGGAACGGAAGGTTGGAGATAGGTCTAAGGTTGTTAAGATCATTAGGGTCTGCCCCTGGATTTTTGAGTATGGGTGTGATTTGTCTTAGTTGGAGGGAGTCAGGAACACATCCAGAGGTGAGAGATGTATTGATGAGAACGGGACAATGATGTAGTTGAGATTTTGTACTATTGTGGAAGGGAGGGGATCCGTAGAGTGGAAAGTGGGCTATAAGTGAGCACTTATATTGAAGACTTCATTTTCAGTCATGGGTTTGAAGTCAGACCAATTAGCCTTGTTTTTCAGTTGCATGAGATCATGGTTGGTATTAGTTTTATATAGGGCCATTTGGACATCTGTTAGCTCTGGTGGTGAGGCTACCGTGGAGTGAAGTGCGTCAGTGGGGAAGGTTAGGAGGGAAGGCAGATTTGAGACTTGGATGAAGGATTGCTCATTTTTTGCGACTTTATCAGTGAAGAAGCTGGCAATGTCTTCACAGCGTTCTTTGGAGGCTGGTATCTTGTGTGGGTGGTTTGTCGTTTAATAATGTTGAACAGCTCCCTGGGTCTATTCTTAGCACAGTCAAGTTGGTTGCTAAAGAAAGAGGCTTTTTCTCTGAAAATGGGCTTCTTATAAGAAAACCGTGTGGCTCTAAGAAGTGCTAGGTGCATTGTTGAGGGGTTCTGTCTCCTTCCTTTTCAGCCTGTCTGAGTTGTCTCCTTTCAATGTTAAAATCAGAGTTGAACCAAAATTTAGATTGGATTGATCTCAATTGTTTTAGTTTGAGCAGTGCCACTTGGTCGAGAACTTCCGTCATCGTAGTATTATAGTGGGCAGTGAGGTCATCAACAGTATGAGTGAGAAGGTGACACTGTAGTTGGGCACCAATCCTGGATTCCAGTTCACTTATTGGGGCTTGTTTGATGTTCCTAGTCCAGTGCTTAGGTTTATATGATAAGGTTGGGTGGGATCAAAGGTGGATATTGATACTGAACAGTTTGAAATGGTGGTCGGACCAGTCAATGGGTGAGATGGATCTAAGTTAGACAAGCTCATTATTAGTGATAATCGGATCTAGAGTGGAGCCTTTAATATGTGTTGGTTCATTGCAGAGTTGTTTAAGGGTGTTTATTTCAAGAAGGTTTGAGAGGTTCCGGACTGTGGAGTCTTCTGCGTTGTTCCAGTGAATATTGAAATCTCCCAAGAATACATTCTTTGTGTCAGTTAGGGAAAACCGTGTTACTAGGTCAGTTAGCTCTTCTGCGAAGAGGGCGTGAACACCAGGAGGGTGGTAGATGGTGTGTAATTTGATAGGAGAGGAGCCTTTGACTGTAAGTTCAACTCCTAGGTTTTCAATAGTTGAGTACTCTGTGGTTTTTAAGATGGAGAGAAGTATTCCTTCTTTGTAGATGATAGCTAATCCACCACCTGTTCTTTTAGGTCTGTCATGTCTGATGATGGTGTAACCTGGTGGAGTAAGAAGGTCTAGTATGGGGTAGAGAGGTCATTAAGCCAGGATTTAGTGAGGAAAGCAATATCTATTTATTCATCGAGTATAGCTTTAGCAATATCTGTAGCGTGTTGAATTGCTGATCTACAGTTGAGGAGAATGCATGATAGGGGGCAAGGATTCTCTTTAGTGGAATGAAGTGTTTGAATGGTGATGTATTGAGAAGGGGGTCTAGGCGAGTAGATAATTCTAGGGATTCTATTTGTGCCCATTATTGCTGGGAACATAGAGGAAGGCTTTTGGACCATATTCTGGTTCTTTGTGAATTAGGATTCGCTGATAGCATCAGCTTCCAGAGCGGATATTGGTCTGAGAGCTCGGTGGGGTCTGTGGGACTGACAACAGTGCTGTGGTGTAGAGGGCCAGAGGGTGCGTTGAATGGCCGTTGGAGAGCCAGTGTAGGGAGATGCTTTATGACTACGAGGAGTGTGAGAGCTGGATAGCTTAGCCTGACATGAGAGGTCCTGTCTTAGATGCAAGATCTCATAAGCTAGGGAATCAAGTTTTTGCTCCATTCGGTTCAAGAGCTTGTTAAGTGTGTCATTGAGGCTTCCAGCACTGGGAGTGGGAGGAAAAGCAGCCAGTCCTGAGTATAAGGAAGGAGAGAGCGCTGCATTATGGGGGCGGTCAGTGTCATCGGGACTGGAAGTGTGGCCAGTTTGTGTGAGCTGAGTGGGGTCTGCATTGGTAGGGAGGTGTGCGTCTGCAGAGAGTTCGGTGGCAGATGGACTGTAGTTCAGGCCTGCGCCATCTGGCTCGGGTGTGTATCATCCTGTTTTGATACTGTGTGTTTGTTGGTCTGGGTAGAAGCAAGTGAAGTCAATCTAGTGGATATTTGTCAGCGGTGAGTGTTAATGGGGGCAGCAAGGTTGATAGGAGTGTCAGAGGTGTCGCAGAGGTGTATAGCGACTCAGTGGGTACAAGAAGGTGGGCTGGTTTCGGCATCTGAATAAAATATACCTGGAGTTCCGTAAAGGGGCCCGAGAGGGTGAGCAGCGGGGGTTGTCTAAATCCCTTTTCAGGTATTATGGGACAGACGGGTGGCAAGAAGTGGAATCCTTTTTTCAGCCCAGTGGATCCCACTACAATTTTAATGATTTTATTACCATTTTATAATGGTCACAATGTTTAGGTTTGACTTGTATGGCGTTGACGCCTGCACCATTCATGGAGAATATGTTGTATTCTGTAGTTAATTTAAAGTGCTTTGGATCTGCTATTTGCTTCTTTTGCTCTGAAGCCTTAGGCAACTAGCTTGATAAATTCACAATTACATTTTGGTCAGCCACAGGAGTATTTTAAACTCTCTGCTTTCCTATTTGGTGCATCTTTTCACCTCCATAGCAGGAGGGACTGTTTCATATCTAAAATTAATCCACAAGCTGCCCAGTGGCACTGGGGAACAAGCACTGACAAAAGCATCTGAAAAATGAAGCTACAGGAACTAAATCAACCCTTTTTTAATCCGTTTCTCAGATGTTTTTGTCTGTGCTTTGTCCCCAGTGCTGCCCATCAAATAATCAATAGCAAAGCCACAAGGTTTTACATTTGTACCACATGTGGATGCCCAGTCCTCACATTACATAAATGTCAACCCTATCAGCTTTGCTATTGCTTCTTACTACTGTCAATAAAGGCCCCTCCCACCCACCTCCATGCTTGCTTGTTTTGCTGTCCGAGACAGGTAGGAGAACACACAAGATAAGGCAGGTACGATACTATTGTTTTTAAAGGTTTAAATTTGTTAATATATGTACTTGTTCTTTTAAATGCCAATACACTCACCAGGGGTTTGTGTATTTCTTTGCGTCGCCCACAGCCGTGCTCCCGGTGCATGCATTTGACTTGGATGGGGAGCTTCGCTGGCAGTCCGTGGGTGGGCCGATCGGGTGAGGAGTTGATTCCATGCACTCCGGCCCCGTGGCAGTGTCTCTATGAGTGCACAGCTGCAGGGAGGCAGCGGCAGGACATTTTTAGCATTCCAAGTCTCGTAGCTTATGAGACTTGGTTGCTTGGAAATGGCCATATATAGGAGGTGGTGCCCTTAGCATAACTTACTTCCTGCTTGATTTGGCGTTATGGAGTCATAGGTTGAGGCTGCTGTTGCTCCTGGGGGAAAAGCGGCTACTGAAAGGAAGCATGTCTAGGAGTTGGAGGAGGAGGATCTGTGCAGATCTCGAGATCTGTGGATGTGGTCCGTCGGCTAGATTGCCGACTTTGGTGCTGGAAACCAAGGTTCGAGCCTCGGGGTCGCGTCCACATCCTGTGATTCTGGGCAAATCACTTAATCTCCCCGTGCCTGAATGTGTCCTTGTGTAACGTAACCGGTGCTCATGTAAAGCGCTCCAATACCTTCGGGTCGAGTTCGCGCTATATAAATATGCATTAAAATAAAAAAATAAAAAATCTGAACTCAAGATCTAATTAACAATGCGGTTCATGCTGCTTTGAATGAGCCACAAACCAAAATGCAGAAGGGTGAAGTTGATGAGGATTTAGACAACTCATGCAAGGGCAAATATGTGCAAGGGGAAGTTTTTTCTGATATCCTGACACATATTCGTGAGGTCCTTAGTTTTGATCCCAGAGCCCTAGATGAAGATGGATTTTATTCACAGTATAGTTTATCTGTTGCTGCTAGTTCATGACATTATTAAAGAAATCCTTGCTAAAGAATGGAAGGATGTAAATAAACAGGGTATTCCCCATTTTTTGAAAAAACAATATCTCCTTTCTCAATTTGAGGATCAATAGCCACAGATTCCAAAGGTCAACTCAATTTTATCATCTATGGCACCTTCTTCCTCCATGTCATCAGAGGAAGCAACCCTTTCAGATCCTGTTGAGAAGAAAGTGGAGGCAGTTCTAAAGAGGTCCTATGCAGGTTCTAATTTTGGGATACAGGCTAGCACTTATTCGGCCTATGCCTCCCAAGCTCTCATTAAAGATTTTGAGAAGTTGTTTGATTGCCTTCAGGAACAGGGCGTCCCAATGCCTGTTTTGGCTCAAATGAAGATATTGGCCCAGTTCCTATGGGATGTCACATTTGATACTTAGTGGGCATTTTCATCCATCTTCGAGGGCAGCTGTTGCAGGTCCTTGTGGTCTAAGCCCTGGTGTCTGGAATTGGCACAGAAGTCATTGATAGAGAAGTTGCCGTTTGAAGGTCCAAAATTATTTAGTGACGAATTGAACACTATGGTTCCGAGATCGTCTGAGGAAAAGAAAACATTAAAACCTTTTCAATCATTTCAAAGAAAGAAGTCTTTCTTTCAAAAAAATAATTTCCAGGATGTGTTGAACTCTTCACGACCCTTGTGAGGCCAGGCAAGTGGTTGGGAGCCATGTTCGCCAATGAGTCCCGACCACATGGTCAATACAGCCAGGGAGCAAGTCAAAAATGACTATCCCGAAAGTTGGGGCCAGACTTCAGTTTTTTCTAGACTACTGGCTCCAGCAGACATCTGATCAATGGGTTCTTTCCATCATCAGCCATGGTTATCGGATTACCTTTGTAGACCTTCTCCCATGGGACAGTTTCTTGTTACCCCATTACCAAACGATAGTCAAAAAAGAGAAGCAATGTTGTAGGGGGTGGAGAAACTGCTCCTCAAGAAAGCAATTGTCTGAGTGACACCTGCCGAAGAGGGGCTGGGGTTCTACTCCATTCTTTTCTTAGTCTGCAAGCCAGATGGTTCCTTCCACCCGATCCTGTATCTGAAAACTCTAAACAAGTTGGTGAAGGTAGAACAATTTTGGATGAACACTTTGCCGTTCATCATTCCTCTTATACAGCAGAGCAAATTTTGGGGACCTTGGATTTAGAGGGCGCATATTTTCACATCCCAATACATCCAGGCAGCCAGAGGCTTCTGAGATTTGCAGTGAACAATAATTATTTTCAATTCTAGGTGTTGTCATTCAGTCTGTCAACTGCTCCTCGGACCTTCATCAAGGTATTGGTTACGGCTGTGGATATTTTGCAGCTTCAAGCGGTTTCAGGGTTCCCATACCTTGATAATTGTTTAATCTGTGATGCCTCTCTTCCTAAGGCTCTGACGGCAGAGGAAGCTACAATTGTACAACTTCAACAGTTGGGATTCAGACTGAACTTATTGAAAGCACAGCTGACCCCTGTTCAACGGTTACAGTTCATGGAGGTAATTTTTGACACAAGGATGGGGGCAGTTTTTTTGCCTTCTTCACTGAGAGAAATTCTACAATCTACCTGAGTGTACTCTTATCCCAGATGTTGGTTGAGGATCAAGCAACTGATGGCATCCACCACTGTCATGGTTCCTTGGGCTTGTCTACATCTCAAGCCTCTCTTCAACCATTTGTTGGCCCACTGGGATCCCTTCTATGCCAATTACGACGACTCCATTCCCCTTTCTCCTGTTCTGGCTCAGAATTTGGTTTGTGGTTACACACTCTCAACTTAGAGATAAGAGTCAGGTTTCAGCTTCCTGCCCCAATGTTGTTGACAACAGATGCCAGTCTGTGGGGTTGAGTGGCCACTCTGTGGTTTATGGAAGTGAAAGGTCAATTGTCACTGAGGGGCAGGGATCAATCGTCCATTTGGAGGGAGTTGGTGGCAATTTGGGAAGCAATTCAGGTTTTCCAGTCCCAGTTACTGGGCGCCAATCTAGTGATTCATACCGACAATCAGGTGGCACACTGTTATTTGAATCAGCAGGGGGGAACACGGAGCGCCCCTCTTAATCCTCTGGCAATCCTGATTTGCACTTGGAGGCAGGCTCATCTCTTTGCCATGAGGGCCATTTACATCCAGGGTCAACTCAATTATCATGCCGACAGTCTCACTCGCAATCTGCCCTCCTCAGTCCTTTACCATCTGTCACAGCCAATCTTTTGGGACATTTGTCTCCTTTTCGGGGTACCATGGATCGACCTTTTTGCATCTCCCCACAATGCCTTCCTCCCGAGGTTTTATTCAGAAATTGCTTGCCCACAGGCTTGGGTGGTAGATGAGAGTTTGATTCCTTGGCCTTCGGGTCTTCTGTATGCATTGCCGCCAATTCCCCTCCTCCCCAGGGTGCTGCAGAAATTTTCAGTGGTCTTGATAGCCCCCATTTGGCCTCATTGCCTTTGGTTTCTGCTGTTGCTTCAGTTGTCCCGAGGAACCTTTGTCAGATTGCCAGTCATTCTAGCCCAACTTCAGTATCCAGTTATGCCATTGGCATGGCTCTATCAGCTGAAATTGACAGCTTGGCCCTTGAGCGTTTATTATTGGAAAATATGGGGTGCTCTTCTATGTTGGCAGCCGATATTCGACTGTCCCGAAAGAAATCCACTCTTAAGTCCTGTAATAAGAACTGGTTTTTTTTGTAGGGTGGTGTGCGGTTCACCGGGTGGATCCAGTGGATGGGGATCCTGTTCAAATTCTTGAGTTTCTGAGGGATGTTTTTTTTAAGAATCTGGCCCCATCTACCTTTGCTGCTTCGTGGGCGGCAATTAAGGCCTGTCGGGGTCTAAAGAGGATCTGGTGTCATTGTTCCTTTGGTGGTCGGTCTGCTGAAAAACGTTCAACTTTGTCGACCAATGTCACCGGTGATTTTTCCTTCCTGGGACTTACCTACTGTTCTACATGCTTTACAAATGTCCCCTTTTGAACCTTTTCTTGAGGCAGATTTGAAGTGGATGTCAGCTAAAATGGCTTTTCTTCTAGCCCAGAGATTAGGTGAATTGTTGACCTTGTTGCGGTCCTGTCCCTAGTTACAAATCCTGCCTGATAAGGTTACATTGAGGTTGGATCCCACCTTTGTTCCTAAAATCTCTTCCCGGTTCCATTTACAATAGGAGGTAACTCTCCCAATTTTTCCAGAGGGGGTTGAGGTTCTGGTTCCGTCCTCTTTGAATGTTAGTAGGGCCCTTCAGAATTGTTTGTAAAGTACCAAGGAATTTCGATTTCCAATTCTCTGTTCATCTCCTTTGGTAACGTTAATATAAAGGGAAAAAGGTTGCTACTTCCACACTCAGCAGTGTTAGGCGGCAGGCGATTTAACAGCCCTATAAATCTTTGGGTTTGGATAATCCAGTTCAGGTTCAAGGGTGCTCTACCAGGTCTGTTTCGGCTTCTTGGGCTGAGGCAGCAGGGATGTCTGTACAGAAAATCTGTAGTGCTGCCACCTGACAGGCGCATCATACTTTTGTTAAGCACTATTGTCTTGATGTGTTGCATGCTTCTATGGATAATTTTGTTGTCAGTGTTGTGAAGGCAGCGAATAAATAAGTTTGATTTATTAAAGAATTTGGCTTTCTGGATATTTTTGTCAAGCTTATTTTTGTTGGCTTGTGAAGTCCTCATAAAGTTATGACTGGAACGGGAAGGTCCTATGAGGGGGCAATGAAACCATTACTTACCAGTAAACTTCATTACCCCGATGAAGGTCCTCCTCATCCCAGTTATGTCCCCTCCCCTCTCCCTCTGTTGGTTGTCTGGTCTTGTTACTACTAGGCATGGGGGTGGGTGGGAGGGGCCTTTATTGAATAAAACTAAAAAAGACTAGCGTGTTAGAATGCCTGTCGGGAGGCGGTACAGCCTCATATAGTTGTGACTGAGACGATGAGTACCTTAATCATGGTGATGAAGTTTTCCGGTTAGCCATGGTTTCATTTACACAAGTGTACTCTGAAAATACATCTTGCAGCATTAACCACTGGTGTCTAGTGAAAGCAATCTCACACTTGGTTGGAGAGATAAGCCAGCACCAATTGTGTTATTATATACAGGGACAGCCAAGGCAACATTACACCGGCATGCACAAATTAACACTGTGCATGTCATAATAAAGAAAATATACTGTGGTATCCTATATATAATATGTTAATCTGAGCTGGAGAGCAACAAACACAAATGAAATAGCCCTGGGATGTTCCATTGCTGTACTATTGTATCCTGCTGGCCCCCTGACCTTTAGGTGTCTGAAGCCTCCTCTCCAAGGCCTGAATGCCGATGCACAAATCCCATTGGAAAGGATTCCTGGCTCCATGGCAAGGCGAAGGGAAGATGCATTCTGAGTCAGACATTCAGGACATCGGCAGGGGCGGCCGACATGGCTCGCGGGTGGGGGGGGACGGGTGCGGGGGCAACGGGGGTGCCGGGTGGTAGTGTGGGGGGGGTTGCAAGGGGAGTCACACGGGGAGGAGAGCGGGGTTTAGAAATGTTTTTTAAAAACTTACCTTAAGGCCGGGTTCCACTTCTTCTGCACTCCTGCTCTCCTGAGTCTGCTTCCAGGAACAGGAAGCAGGCAGCCAGGCTCCCTCCCCTAAGCCAATCACAATGCTGCAGTGCAGCATTGTGCACAGCGCTCAGCAGGGGCTGTAGGGGTGGGCATGTTCTCCATGCTGGCTGTAATGCAGCCTGCATGGAGAACAGGGAAGTGCGCATGACTGCTTTGGGCGGCCTGAGAGGGCCGACCAAACAGTCATTGCGCACTTGAGTGGGCAAACCACTCCGCCCCTGCCCTGCTCCATGAGCAGAGCAGCCCTCCCTGCCCACCCTCCCGCCCGCAAAGAAAACATAACATGATAATTACTGAAAGTTATTATCATGTTATGTTTCCTCTTCTCGCACTGCTTGAAAGCAGTGGGGTGATGCTCCTCCGCCAT
Organism: Calotriton arnoldi; assembly: GCA_963921515.1. Lineage (NCBI taxonomy): Eukaryota > Metazoa > Chordata > Amphibia > Caudata > Salamandridae > Calotriton > Calotriton arnoldi. Next base: position 108,471 of record CAWUFW010016609.1, on the reverse strand, counting down.
AGAGGAGGAGCCGCCACTGCTGCTAGGGGAGCAAGGTAGGGGATGTTTCATGTTCATGGGTTACGGCCCCTTACAAATATAATAAAAGCCCAGTACATTCGATGTTAGGAAAGGAAGCATGTACCACTGTGTGCCCCTACTGCAACATTAAATTGTAGTGTCCGAGTAAAAAAATGAATGAAATTCACAGTTAAGCTTTACCGTGCACATTGCGTTTTATGGACTAAATTACGACACCTTTCCTATACATATGGAGGCCAACTTATAAACAAAACAAAATACAGACACTTCCAAATCACATGCTAAAGTACAAATGAAAAAAAAAACACGTGTTCTATCAGGTTAGAATGAAAACAATTCTTAAATAAAACGTATATTTTAATGCATAACTCCTTTCAAAGGAAGATCAGTTTTAGGTTCTGCAAATGTAGCATGGTGGGTGCAAAATACTTCAAGCCAATTTGTATCAAACTGAATACAATGTCTGCCTGCAATTGCTTGGAATTTAAAACTGAATATAAAATCCCAAAGGGTTTATTCAGTAATCAATTGTTCCATTTTAAGCAATTGCTGTTCTATTGCTTTCGACAATATATGTTACTGGCTAATGCTTTTTTATTCCAAACAGTTTAGAAATCAAACTTCGTCCACCGATTAATTTGTCTTCCATGTTCTCATGAAATGCAGCCGTTCTAAGGGAGTAATTAATCATCAAAATCAGAATGTTGGCCGCTGCTATTCAATGGAGAGGTTAGAATTTTCACTAGTTTCGAGTTTCTACGTTATATGGCCCGGCCTGAGAGTATATAAATTAAAGGATTGTAAGACACCTAATGGCACTACCAGGGTAAGGATAGGAAACTCCTACATCAATTAAATGTGGCATGTAAACCTATTGCTTTTGGTTGAAGCTAACGTCTCATTATGTCTTGCAAAAGACAGCACAGGTTCTCTCTGTTGTGAGACATGTTGTTAGCTTAAAGTAGGCTTAGAGCCTGCTCATTGTTTCCTATTGGTTGAATTTATTGTCACTATCATTTTCTTGCTTCTTATTTGTCAACTTCCATGGGCATCCCTTCCTCCTCTAGGATTTGTTCCCCCTCTGGAGCATGGACCCATCACCTGTGTCCTTCCACTACTCTCTTTTCTGGTGCTACTTTTTTCTTTTTGGTTAAACACTCTACGAGAGTGCATGTGTTTTCCAGCTGTCTACCTTGTGTACTTTGTATTTCTGTTTCTCACCTGAGTTTTTCACCTCATCCTCCCTCCCTTAGTTGCTGTTCTTGCTTCCTACCGCCCACCCGCTTTCCATTGCTTTTATTGCTTCCCCGCCTCCTCCGTTGTCCACCTGCCCGTCCTTTGTTGTTTGTGTGCTTTCCCATTCCTGCCTACCCACCCTGCATTATCTTTGTGCTTCCCTGAGCACCCACCCTCCCTTCCATTGTCTGTGTGCTTCAGCCCACCTTCCCCTCCGTTGTGCCTGTGCTTCCCCAACCCTGCCAGCCCTCCATTGTCCACGTGCTTCCCATCCCCACTGACCTCCATTGTCCATGTGCTTCCACATTTGCCCACCCTATCATCAGGAGTCTCATTGTGAAGTTGAATGTTTTGCCGCTGGATTAATTAATTGTTTGTGAATTGTCATCAGATGTGTTTATTGGATTTTAACTTTTGGGTACCCCTTCTTACCCAATTACTGAACCACAACACTGAGAGAGTTGAGTCCACCACTCTCGGTGAAGCCACAGATTTGGTGCTTTCAAAATGTTTGACCATTTGACTGAATACCCTCTGGTTTTGGCTACGTTAAATATTATTAAATTGTCATCAAGTTTTGATATGTTGCCAGTGGATTGATTTCCTGTGTGAACATTCTGATTAGATGTGCTGAATGCAGTTTTATATAATCTTGATGTTCTGGGCCACTTGCAGGGAAGCAGGATGGTCTTAGGCATCGACATAGCCTTAGAATACATGAGAAAAATTGGAAAAGGAAATAGCAGGTTTAGTCCAAGAGATTCTAGACAACCAGGAATTGACCAATGCTAAGGAATATACAGAAAAGACCGTTTTAGGATTGTGACTCAACACAACAAGTTGGAGACATTAACAAAATATATCGAAAACTATGATAAGAGTCTAACCTATCCTACTTAACAAAAGGTTATTACGACCAGGACAACACAGGTAGATGTACCAACTAATGGAGACAGTATCCTCATAAAGGGGTTACCTCTTCTGAATCTTCAGCATCGGATTACTCTGACTCTGAACCCAGTACAAGTACAGCCACAAATTAGGGCCCAGCCCCTGAACCACAGACTTTTTTAGAACAGGGCACAAGGGAGCAATGGCCACCTGGGAGAGGCACACCACGCAGATACCCAGGTCAAGGGGGCAGGGGTCGATGCAGGGGATGGGGCGGTTACCACCAGAATGTACATGCGACAGACCAGGAGACAACATTACCAATGATAGGTGACACTATTCCAGACACCACCCCTACATCAGCACCCATATTCAATCTTTCTCACCATCCCTTGACTATGGATCAGATCACTGTCCTCAAGAGAGGATTCAGCTTTGTTCCCAGTTCCCACCAACAAACCAGACCCTTTTTTGATCAAACCAGAACAACAGACGTTCTTCAGAAAACTCAGACTAAGTAACTTTTTCCTATCCAATACATATGAAAGGAGTGAAAGTGCCATGGGCTTGCATCCCCCATCAACTTTTAATCCACCCCTCAGTTCCATTCCTGCGGAACTACTTACATTTGAGAAAGTAGTCAACAGGGAGATTGACGAATTACAGAACATGAGAAAATATGTCTGGCACAACATCACCTTTGATGAGAGCAAAGCTTTGACCAACCTTGCATGCAATCACAACATTGTAATCATCATCATCAAATTTCTTTATTTCGGTTTGCAAGGAACCATAAAAGAACAACCTCACAAGGAACAGATTACAGACAATAGAATAAAAAGAGCAATCAGGCAAAAGTAAAAAATGCGCGAACTAAATGAGCCTATGCTATAAGAACACAAACGATTCAAATTGCCCAAACATGACTAATAAAATACACTCTCGAGCACAAAGTTGATTAGCTCATATTGCCTAAAAATGCTCTGGGTCAAACTAAAAATATATGCATAAATATATATGGATATATATATATATTTTTTTAAACATAAAAATAGTATAAAACAGTTATTTTCAAATAGAATTTTTGACATAATTGACAGACACTTTACTGATCAGGGCCAACTCCACTTTCCAAACGGGGTGATGACAACATTGCTGACTGAGCTCTCCTCCTTATTGTCCAGAACTGGCCCAAGAATTTAGCTGTTACACAGGCAAAATCGGGTCTAGCATCCGATTTTAAAATTCGTAGAGCTTCTTGGGAGCTTCGTGTGCCTAATTGCCTGCACACAGGTATTAACCATTTTCTCCTGGGTTTAACATAGGCTGGACATTGTAATCAAATCAGAGGACAAGGGTAGAGGCATTGTCCTGGAAGACAGGGAGGCCTATTGTGCAGAAATATTAAGACAACCAGCAGTAGAGGAACACTACACGAAGCTTATAATGGACCCCACTCCCGAAGTCAGATCTCTAATCAAGAATATCAAGGATGAGGGTTTAGACTCAGGTTACCTCTCAAAGCAGGAGTGTCAGGTTCTGAATGTGATCCACCATAGAATTCCGGTCTACACCCTTCAGAAGGTGCATAAAAACATTATGAGTCCACCCTGCTTGTTTCAGGATTTGGCTCCTTACTTGAACCTATTTGCCAATTTGTGGATGTCTTCCTGATAATCTACGTAGGGCAGACCCCCCAAAAGGTGAAATCACGCATCCTACAACACAAGAGTCAAATCAATTGCAAGACTGTGGGAGCACCCCTGGTGGAACATTACACAGAACTTAGACACACGGTGAACCAATTCCGATGGCAAGTGATTGAAGTACTGTGACCTGATCTAAGAGACTTTCTGAATCCAATGACATATCAGTTCTAGTAGTTTGGGGCCACGAGGACACCATATTACTACTGATATGTCATTGGATTCAGAAAGTTGGAATAATAGTGAATGGTCTCAATAGCCAAGATGAATGGTGTCAGCTCTCATCTCTAGATGCTGAAACCAGGGACATACGGTGAGGCTGCCAACATTTCCTTTCCATGACCTGTACCTGGGGGTGGACCCTTTGTATAGGGTAAATAGATACAGAAGAGGTTGAGGCAATATGCTACCGCACCTGCCACCTCAGTGGACAAGGTTTAACACAATTCGAGTGACGAACAGAACCAGAACCCCGTTCAACTGCCAAGGGAGAAAACTCCAACCATAAACAAATATTGATGGCTCAGCACCCTTATTCTTCGTATTCTTGAAAGATCAGCACACTTCTTTCAGCATTTCATACACACAGTACATATGATTCAGAGTCTTCAATAAATATTTGGACGATAATTCTTTGTTCATATTCTTCTTCTTTTTTATTAATTTCTTTAAAAGCAGTAGCCAACACGTTTCGTCCTCATGGACTTCTTCAGGGCTCCGTTTTCAGTTCCTCTTAACGATAAGTCTGTGCTGAAATATGTATTGTAAATGCCACCAATTATTTTCTAGGAAACTTGCACTTTGAATCCTCTAACAATGGACCAAGCATAGAAGTCTATGCTGTGGGTCACTATATAGGATGATCCAAATTTTCGTTAGAAAAGTGATGTTCTTCTGATTGTGCTTGTAAATTTTCATAATCCAGAGTTTGTGTGCCCCATTCCCAATCCATTCCACGTTACATCCCTGCCTGGTACTCTGTGTCCATCCCACGGGATACTCATAATGGTCACCTTAGGTTCTTTTCTAATTTCAGGATGCAGTGACAATCCTTCACTTCATTGTTTTTTCCTATGGACGTTTTTATTCCTGCATACATTTGATAGTTGCACCATGCACTCATGCGGTATTCTTTCCTTGCCGTGACCCTATGTGATTCACTCACTATTACAGACAGTGCTTCAGATTTCCCTCTGCATGTGTGCCAGATACTCCATCATTAAAGATATAGCCACGTAATGGGTTTGCGATGTATTTCTTACATAGCCACATGATTTGCCCCAGATTCCGGGATCACATACAGTGTGGCCTTATGCACACTTTTACTTTGTGTGCATGTTTCCTGTAGTTTCCCTTTTTTATACTCCTTGAAACCTTTTTCTGTATGGGGTATTATTCCCACAATTCTAATTGAATGGATTTCTTCTTTGTTATTATAGAAATGGAGTGGGTGTGGATTTTTCATTGGCACTTGCCCCAGATTTGTTGGGTTGGGTAAGACCTCTATTTCGTTGTCCATTTCTTGTTCAGTCAATTGGTCATCTGACACAAGACTGACCCTTTGTATACATTTTCTTATAGGTGACACCTTACATTTGTCCTGATGAAGACTCTAGAGGATTTGGTTTGCAAGAATGATTTCAAATACAAAATGGCATAATCTGCATAGTGTTGGACACATTTCTGTTGTTAAATAATTAGATGTGTTCATACAGTGCAAAATCCATAAAATCTGTAGCTGTCCAAACAAGCGTTGCTTTGAATTTGAAATCCTGGTAGTGCATTAGTTTCATATGGCTATTCAAATTATTGTCAACTGCTTAACATCGTTCCCATCAGGAGTCTGATCATGAAGTTGAATGCATTGTCGCTAGATTAATGAATTGTTTGTGAATTGTCATCAGATGTATTTATTGCAATTTCACTTTTGGGTACTTACCCAGTTATTGAACCAGAACACTGAGAGAGCTGAGTTCACCACTCTGGGTGAAGCCACAGATTAGTTGCTTTCCAAAAGCTTGACCATGTGACTGAATACTCTCTGGTTTTGGCCTATGTTAAATATTATTAGATTGTCATCAAGTTTCGATATGTTGTCAGGTGATTGATTTCCTGTGTGTGAATTCTACTTAGACGTGCTGAATGCAATTTGATATAATCTTGATGTTCTGGGCCACTTGCAGGGAAGCCGCTTTGTACCCTTCTTCACAAGAACTACAACAGACAGGGAAGATGCTGCTGTTTCCGTTATCTCAGATAATAAAACTGACAGAAGGGCATAATTCTAGCATCCAATTTAGCAGCTCTTCTAACTCTTCTCACACACAAATACTGTATTTAGCGAGATGGGTGAATGCTCACATTTTATGCATATCATCCATGGGTGAAATCAGTAAGTTAAATCTCTCAAAATTCAGGTTCAATAGTAGATCATATTTCATCTATGACTCGATTGTGAATAATAATCTTGATGTTCTATTGCCTTCAGCGATCTGTAGAATGTTAGCTTCACTTCTGTGTTTTTGTAGCACGCTAATCAGCCATATAGGTATCTAGGCACTCTGTAGCAGGTGTGTGAGACCAGCCTTGTGGGCATCCTTGAAACGCCAGGTCTTTAGCTTCTTGTGAAAGTCAAGAAGAGAGGAGAAGGCTCTGATATGTTGGGGGAGGTCGTTCCAGGATTTAGGGGCCAGGTACAATAAGGCGCGCCCTGCGCTTTGCTTTTGTGCATGCATAGGGTGTGTGCTAGTGAGAAACCAGCAAAGTGGAGGTATCTGGAAAGTTAGTGGAAGTGTTTGTGGCTGTTCAGGTAGGAAGGTCCAATGTTGTGGAGTGATTTATAGGTGTGGGTGAAACGTTTTAAGTGTGCGCTGGTGTATCAAGAGCCAGTGGAGCTAGTAGAGTTCCTTAAGGTGTGGTGTGATGTGGGTTCATCGCGGGAGGTTGAGGACTAGTCTGGCAGATCCCTATGAAGGCTTGCCCTGAATGCTTGCTTCTTGGAGTTATCGGATTAGAATGGATTGGAGATGCTGCTGATAAGTCTAGGACTATGAGGGCTACGCTATCGCCCCTGTCAAGGATCATCTGGAATTTTTATACATTTTTTATTTATAAAGTTTTATATAGGGCGAACATGACCGGTGAGGGTATCAGAGCACTTTACAAGTGATATGAAGTAAGAAACTAGTAAGAAACAAGAGAACAGCCCCATACACGAGAGAAATACAAACTGTGTAAATTAAATTGAGGAAAGTAACCTCCATAGGACAAGTCAATAGGACAATAGACATGATCCAACAGATGAGTAATAATCATGGGTGAAGATCAAGAGATAAAGGGGCCAATTACGATACGGCCGGTAAAAGCTACGACCTGAGGTCAGAGCCTTTAGGGCCGCATTGTAATGGGCCGCTCGGTTTACTTTCCGACCGCCTCATTATGTTGGAGGCGGTCGGAAAGTAAACCAGCCAGTTATTCCGGCTGGATTCCGACGGGCTCGGAGAGCCCGTCCTCCAGTCGGAAGCTGGCAAGTAATCTCAAGGGCGGGTCTTTCCGCTTTTGAGATTACAATCACAGTTTCCGACATGGTTTCCATGCCGGCCTGTCCGACATGGAAACCATGTTGAAAAGCGTGTTTGGGGGCCCCCAGCAGGGCCCCCTTTGGTGCACGGCCTCCGGTTGGAGGCCAAGGGGGCACCTATGGTGGCCCCCTGTTGATCCCTGCACCTTCTGGCAGGCACCTTGAGGTGCCTTGCCACGGGGAGCAGGGATGAACTGCACCTCCCTTTTCTCAATGAGAGCTTGTGTTATGGCCGATTTATGGCCATAACACGAGTTCCCATTGAGAAAAGTTGAATGCGACCGAACAGTGTTCGGTTGGATTATAGTAGGCCGGTTGGGACCGCTGACCGGGTGTCGTTGGTCCCATGACCGAGTCGGTATCGGGCGGAAGGAATTCCGTTCAACATCGAAATAACCCCCAAAATGTGTAACCTAGAGCAGATATTTGTTCATAAGTAGTGTTTTAATTTCTTTGTTGAAAGATGGAGTAGAGGGGATCAGTCTGATTTCTGGAGGCAGGGAGTTTGAAATTTTCAGAACAATACCCGAGAAGGCTCCGTTGCAAGTTTTCTTTTTGTGGAATATCTATGGTTTCATCAACAAGGTGTTGGTGCTTCTAGAGGATCTGCATCCACCAGCTAATTCTAATTTTGTGCCAGGTACCTTGGTGTGTTGTAGTGTAAAGCTTTGTGAGTTATGCAAGCAAGTTTTAGCTGTATTCTTGCCTCATAAAGGTGCCAATTCAAGGATTTTAGATCAGTGCAGATGTGTTTGTTTCTTTTTGTTCCTGTTATGAGTCTAACAGCAGCATTTAGAGAGGCCCTTAGAGGCGCCAACTTGGATTTAGGAAGGTCACCAGGGTTTGCACTTCCATAGTCCAACCTGTGACTAACTAGTGCTTGGACCACTGATTTGAAGTCGTCATAATGGAGGAAGGATTTTTATTTTCCTTTAAATGTTAATTTGATAATTCACTACATTGGTGGTGGTACTGATGTGCTCCTGCATGTTCAGGTTCTTGTCAAGTGTTCGTCCCAGAGATCTCGTAGAATCTATAATGTGTTGTGAGCAGTTGAGGGTAGTTAGGTGCTTCAACCATAGATCAATCTTGAGCTTGTGATTGGGTGGGATGATGAGGAGCAATTCTGTTTTGATAGCATTTAGTTTGAGATGGTTGCGAGTTAGCCAGTTTTGAGTATTTTGTAGAGTTGTATTGAAGGATCTGATGTCTTCTGGGAAGAGATTTTCAAGTACAATTGGGTGTCATCTGCATACATATGATAATAAATATTGATGGATCTCAAAGTTTCATCTAGAGTTTCCATGAATAGATTGAAGAGAGTGGGTGAGAGAAAGGAACCCTGTGGGACCCCCGCAGGTGACGATGTGGCATTGGACAGGGACTGATTAACCTTGACTCTTTGGGTTCTGTTGTGAAGAAATGAGGTAACCCAGCTAAGGAAGGACCCTGAAATCCCCTTCCTCCGTTCAAGTAAACCTAGTAGACTGTCATGCTTAACTGTATCGAATGCAGACGATAATTCGAGAAGGATTAGAAGACACAATTCATTCTGATCCAGCAATTCTAGCCCGTTGTCTGCTGTGTGCATGAGGACTGATTCAGTGCTGTGGCCGTGACGGAAGCTAGATTGGAATTGGTCTAGAAGTTGGAATTGTTCTATGTGGTTGCAAAGTTGGACCTGGACACATTTTTCAAGGAGCTTCGCCAAAGTGGGAATGTTGGAGATTTAGCGGAAGTTTTTAAGGTCCGAGTCATCTGCAGTTGGTTTTTTCAGGATGGGGGTTACCTGGTCTACTTTCAGGCAGTCTGGGAAAGTGCCTTGGTGAAGCGAGGCATTTGCTATCTTGGTCCAAAGTGGGAGCATAGAAGATTTGATCTCCCTGAAGATATTCAATGGTAAAGGGTCTATGAAGTGGTTTGAAGGTTTCCATGGTGTCAGAATGTTGTGAATGTCGCTTTTATTGAGGGGTGTGAATGTATGCCAAGATGCATTGTTTTTGGGGGTGTGATTGAACCCATTGTAAGAAGGACTAGGTTGATGATTTGAGTGTTGATTGACAAGTTCAAACGGTTTTTTAGGACAGTTTCTAGATAGATCTAGTTGGGTTCTAATGAAATTAGCTTTCAAACATCTGATTTGTTTATTATAGATGTTCCTCAGCAATCTTAAGCATTTTAGGTGATCAATGGAAGGCGAGAATCTCCAAGCTTGTTCAGCTAGATCTAGCTTGATGTTCAGCATTGGTTGTGATGACTACCATGATTTGTTCAATGAAAGGTAGGTTGTCTCCTGATGGATGGTAGATCTCATGTAGCTTGCAAATGAATCTGTTATTACTAGCAATATCGATGCATAGGTATTCACAATTGGGAAGGGCGATGGTTTGTGACTGTTTCACAGAGAGAGTGTTACGGTAGATGCAGGCGACCCCGCCGCCAGGTCTGATAGCTCTATCTAGTCTAATGGTGTCGTGACTAGGGGGGAGTAGAAAGTCTAGTGGATGTCATCCATTGCTGCTATAAAGGCGGTTTACGTGATGTGGTTGAGTCTGAATTCTGACCGTGTGGTGTCGAGAAGCTGGTGTTTGGTGAAGTGATTGGAGAGACGCTTTGTTGATGGTTTTTTCCAGGACTTTGGTAGGGTAGGGAAGGAGGGATTTTGGTTAGTAATTTGCAAGTTTGGCCAGGTCGGCAGAGGGGTTCTTAAGGAGGGCATTGACAGCTGTGTGTTTCCATGGCTCCGAGAAGGTGGCTGTACTGATTAGAAATAATGTTTAATTCATATACATTTAAGTTAGCATGACTACGCCTCAAACAGCTTGTATTCACATCCATTTATATTTGCTGAAAGAAATGTGCAGGAAAATGCGGTTGGGAAAAGAGGAAGATCACCAGAAAAAGAAAGAAGGGGGAGAATGACTTGATGACCTCAAAGCAGAGATTTATGATGAACTGAAGGCTTTGCAGAAGATGAAATGGAATGAGCCAACAATGATTAATGAAGTTTTGCAGTGTAGGGTAAAGTAGTAATTTAGTGATGATTTGGGAAATCATCAGATGGGGGAATTGATCCTTCCCACTTGCATGTCTCCGTGTACTTTTCCATTTCTCGCTTGACGGTGTATCACAACTAATCTTAGTGCCAATGAATTTCACAGGAGCACAAGAGAAACTCCCAATGCCCTCCACTGCTTCAAGTACCAAAGCTCAACTTAATCTTGTCACAGTGAAAGGGAAAGGGGAATAGGATAAATAAGATAGACTGCCTCAGAAGTGTGGTGCTACCTTTGGATTATCTATTCCTTAAATTTCTCTCTGTGGAGTCATCATAGGGATTTGAAGTCATGTAATAATTCTGCATCTATGTTTCTCTAAGGTCTAGCTTCTTTCTTGTTGTATACACCTTTTAACTCTATTCTCTTTTGAAGATAACTGGTAGTCTTTATCTATACTTTAGATAACCTGAGTTCTTAAGTGATATTAATGAAGTCTGACTGACGTCCTTTTGCTTTACTATCCAGCACTCAATTAACTAGCGTTCTTTTCTTTGAACAATAGTACATTAAATACAAATTGTCTTACTGACTGTCTTCAGGAATTATCTCACAGTATTATCTTTTCTCCATTTGCTCGATTTCCTGACAAGATACAAAGGAAGTTTGAATAGTGAAGCCTGTAAATGGGGAATACTCCAGTCCAGTGCATACACACACTGACAAGGGAGTTGAGCTCAAAAGGAGGAATAATGCTCACTAAAAGAGTGCGACATTGAAAGAATTACATTGAGAAACACTCTACCAAGCAAAAGTGAAGTCGAGACACTGCTTTTCCCTCAGAGGAGTCAGTTTAAATGTGCAGTGGGCTCCTTACAGACATGGGGGGATATTAGCAACAAATGGCGATATTTATCGCTAACCGCGTTTAGCGCAAGATTTTCTATCACCGCCGATCGCCGGAATCTATCGCCGCATTAGCGGCGCATTAGCAACACGCCGCTAACAGGCGATAGCTACCTTTTCCGGCGGAAATGGACGGCGATAGATTTAGCGTGACGGCGATAAGAAATCTCACGCTAACGTAAAAAAAGTGGCGATGGGCCAATCAGCGACAGAATCTGATCGCTAATTGGCCCCAGGCCTGCATTTTAAGCGTTGAGCGCGAAAATGCACTATAAAAGGCCCGCCAAGGAGAAAAAAAAAAATGGGAAATACCAGAGAAGCAATGGATGAAGCTGGGACCAGTGCTGAGGCCACAAAAAACCCCAAAAATACCCAGGAGGACCAGCCAGAGACCCATGTGAAGGTCAAGAGGAAGAGGAATCCTAAGTTCAGCCTGCAGGAAAACCAGGTCCTGATTGCGGAGGTGACTGAACACCAACAAGAACTGTTTGTCACCTCCACAGTGACATTGGCAAGAAAAAAAGAAATATGGCAGGACATTGTGTCCAAGGTGAATGCCGTCGGAGAGAGGAGGAGGACAGTGGACGACTGCAAGAAACGCTGGCATGATACCAAGCTCAAAACCAAGGAGAAACTAGCAGCCAACCTGAAAGCAGCTAAGCAAACTGGAGGTGGGAGTCCAGCGCCACAGGAGGAGCTGGATGAGTTGGAGGAGCAGGTGTCCCGAGTCATCAGTGAGGAGACGGTGATCGGAGTTGCGGGCCAGGATACTGCTGAACGTGACCAGACACAACAACACCAGGGTGAGCATCAACCAGGGACGGGGTGGACGGGGGTGGATGGGCCCAGTGGCACTCATGTACAATTAAATAAATTGAAGTGCATACCCACAATTACTGTGGATCATGTCCCGGATACCCCTGTCCATGGCGTCATAGGGACATATCACCCTTCTCAAACAACACATTGCACAACAGACATTGACGGGCACGCAGACTTGTAAATGTGCACAGAAAAGTAAGTCCAACATAGTCCAAGACAGACCACTCCATAAGTGCTACATCTAATGACAAAGTGGCACAACAACTTGAGATGCGGCAGGGTGGCAAAATGGCCCCCTTGCCACATCACCACGCACATACAAATTGCCAGCATAAGGACACATCTCTCTCTGACGCCAAACTGCGGATGCACTGTGAATGTGACTGGTCATGTGAACGATAAGGCATGCCACCACCAATGTCAGCACACCTGCAGCATTGTGCACATGTGTCTGAGTAGTGTGCAAGCTTGTGTATGCGCAGTAAAGTCCACCTATATGCACATGCACATTCCTGCACACTACTCAAACACATGTGCACAATGCTGCAGGTGTGCTGACATTGGTGGTGGCATGCCTTATCGTGCACATGACCAGTCACATTCACAGTGCATCCGCAGTTTGGCGTCAGAGAGAGATGTGTCCTTGTGCTGGCAATTTGTATGTGCTTGGTGATGTGGCAAGGGGGAAAATCTGACATCACCTGCATTTCCAGGCAATGTGCCCCCTTGCCTGTTCATGAGATGCAGTCCGGTGTACACCAAGTGGGGAAACATCTAGTGAGTCTGCATACCACACACACATGCAATGTCACAACAAATTGACCATGTAGGCCGCTGGATAAAAGTTGCACATCCAAAATTGCACACACACAGCACACTTCACTCAAAGGGCGATGGAATACAATGAGCAGGGGGACATGCCTACAACACCACAGTACGTGGACAATGCAGATCAGGAATGTGTCACACAAATATGTACTGCATGCCTTGCCTGTGTGACATACTCCCTAAACCACAATGTGCCTGTAAAGCGGTATCACTGCCAAAGTGTGACAACAAGCAAGGACAGCAAATTTGAAACAAATAATGACAAACACCCAAATTCCACCCTCAACCCTCAGCTAAAATTGCACTCCTACACCCCCAAGTGTACACATCTGCCATACAGAAAACAGCATTCCACATCTGTCCTGACGTGAGTTGCCCATCACACCATCATGTGCAATTCAACGTAACAGTTTGGTAAGTCAACTGTGTCAGTGAACAAATATGCAGTCAGGTAGTTATCACCCACACGCTACGCCAGGCATTGAATACCAGAACCAGGACACCAGGTATCATCCATGTCAGCAGCTGCGTGGCACATACACAAACACACATCACCCGCCCATTTGCATCTCTTGTGAGGGTGGTTGTGACCAGGCCTGAGCACCATAAATAGGCATCATGAAATGCACATACATCAGAAAACTGACCACTTACACACCACACGTGGGGTCAACCTTGAGGGTAATGGGTGTTGACACTATGGGGCATATTATCAAGCCCCTATCGCCACCACAACGTCACTTTTTGTGCCGTTGGGGTGGCGATAGGGTTAGCGCCCCATTATCAAGGCAGCGTTAAGTCACTTAACGTGGCTTTAAGCCACGTTAAGTGGCTTTACGCTACCTTGAGAATAGGGCCCCTTTCACGCTAAACTTTGTGTGAAAGGGGGCATGCAGTGGGTGTTGTGGTGGGCGTCCCACCACAACACCTATTGAAGTCGACGCTACCATCCATTATCAAGGTAGGCGAATATAGGTGGCAGTGCCGATCTTAACACCAGAAAAATCCTGGGCCTAAGGTTGCAAAACTAGGAGAAATGCATTAATTCCCCTTGTTTTTGCTTGTTTCATGTGTGCTGCCTTGTGCAGCCCACATGGAAAAAGCAAAATACCATGGTATGTTCATGTACAGGAAGGTGTCCCTTCCTGTACATGAACAAACAGTACTTCAAAATGCCATTTTGTAACTTCCATGTGTGCTGTACAAAGCAGCACACATGAAAGTTACAAAATGTCTTCTCAGGTTTGTTCATGTGCAGGAAGGAACTACTTCGTACACATAAACAAACCTCCCTGCTCGCAGACACCCTTGCACTCTGGTGCAAGGGTGCCTGCGCTGGCGCTAAGCTGTGTAATTTTGTGCCATCGCAGGGGGAAACGCCAGGCTGCACCATATCCTTGTTAACATGGTGCAGCCTGGCATCACCAAAGTGGTGGCGCGAGGTGTGAAGCCAAGTTGGCTAACGCCTCTCTCCGCCACTTCCTTGGTAACATGTCCCTGTCTGTTCAGACAGCAACAACAATAGAAACTCACGCCGAACCATACTCACAACGGGTAAGCCAAACGGAGGGCAGTAAGCAATGCTTGCAAGAAAAAACATGAAGGACGACATGCACACAAGACAAATCACAATAGACAAAGCAACATGGATGTCCATGTGTACTACATAGTGCAGAAGACACACAATTGATGGACGGAATGGCATGGTGAGCAAAAAAACGATGGATTTAGGCCCAGATCTCTGTACTGGGGTGAATGTATGACATTGTTCTGAATTCTGTCCATCAACTGTTGTTTTTGAATTACTACATAGTGCAGCACATGTTGAAGCAGCAAGTAAGCTCTCTTTGCTAATGTGCCTAAACGGTCCCCTACTCACACATAACTATACTTGCACAAAACACATGCACATGTGCAGTACCCTGCAATGCTGCGTGTCCGTGAGCCACATTGACAAGGCAAGTGACAGTGCATGATGAATAGCATGCCTGCAGGCCCAACATATTAACATGGTGCAGGCCACCTCACTGAGGTGGCTGAGTGTGGACAACATCCTTAAACAAGCAAGTCACACTCTGACACATCCTCGTGTACATACAACCCCTGACGTCAACAAGACATTTGATGTCAAACAATGCACAAGTCTCCCAACTCTGACCAAGACCCATATTCCACCCACTTTGCCTTATCCCAGCATTCTAAATGCACAGAACTTAAAGGCTCACTGCCTGAAAGGTATAACGGGCAGCTAAACCAAAGCGGCAGGTGCCACCATCACACAATGCAGTGCACACACATACAAATCTGAGCACATCAACATTGACTACTATGTGGGCCAAATTGCATTACTCACACAAATGAACAGAGGACACAACTTGTGACGCTTGTGTGTAGATATTGTACAATCACATTTGTCATATCTGGAAACTGTGAGATGACAATGTACAACAACAACATCACATCCGCGATGTCCTCAAAACCATCACTATCCTGCAACAAATAGACATCTCCTCAAAAACAGTCTGAATGTACACTGTCCTGCAGTCTGCTTGCAAACTCATACAATGCATGATCGTACATGATGAACACTGTTAAACTGTATCTCCCCTATCACATTGCAGAGGGAGAGACATCACCCCCTGGTCAGTAGACTGGCCCAACATTCACTGATGATGAGGATGATTACCCCACCATCGATCAGGAAGAACTCCAACATCTGCTAGACTCCTTCAGCACCCCACCTCCAGGAGCAGGGCAACCCAGCAGCATTGCGGCAACCCCACCCCCTGCACAAACCAACCAGCAGCAAGCCCCTCCCACCACAGTGCAGTGCAGTCCTGTCCCGTGGAAGGGAGCCTGTGTTGTGTTTATTCTGGTCGTGCATCAGTACACCTGAAAGTCGAATTCCACGGCTAAATTAGCCCTGAAGAAGTTCATTTTATGTATGAACGAAACGCGTTGGCTGGAATCTGTATATTTTGATATTGAAAATAAAGGATTGATCACCACTTAACCAATTGAACATTTGGATTTATTGAAAAAAACTCTTTGGTAGTGCACCGCTCCACCACTTTCACAGTTTTCTCTCTGCTTGGCAGCTGGCATCCAACAACGGCAGGTGCAGGAGCTGTATGTGCACACCCAATCATACTACCCGCTACAGTTTCATATACAAAAAAAGGAACAAAGCAGGGAGGTGCGGTTACTCAGATCCGCCGTTGCTCATCCATTCACCTCCCACCACAGCTGGCTCCCAGGACCTCGAGGACCCACACCTGGCCTTCCAACGCCATGTGCTAGAGGTCCAGCGGGAGATGGCTGAACAGGTGTGGGTGGGGTTTGAGAGCCTGGCGGACAAACTTGAGGCCATACGTGGGTGTCTGAGTCCCATCCGGGACCACATGCAGAAGATCACCGACACCCACAGCCCGCTCGATGCTCTCCAACGGTCCATGGCTGACATTGCTGGAGTCATGATTCTGAGACAACAACAACTGTCTGCTCAGAGTGGCTCCAGCAATGTCAGTCAGGACTTGGCCAACATCTGTCGGATAATGGAGAGCATGAAGCGGATGCAGGCACAAGATATGGCTGCCAGGGCCGCACACAAGCGCGATGTAGCTGGGATCTATCATGCCCTGCACCTGCTCATCACTTCATTGCTGCCACATGGTCTGGCACCGATGAATGCTGCTGCTGCTTCCACATCCTCAGCTCCGCCACCTGATGTGTCAATGCCTCACAGTGCTGCACCCACCATACCACCACCCACATGTAAGGCACATGACACATCAGAGGGCGAAGAGGAGGGTGAAAGTGCATTTGTGCTAAGGAGGAAGCTGTAGCATCCATCGATGCCAAAATGCCAGTTTTCTCCTTGGTGCCGGGCTTAGTATCATGCCACGGAAAATCTTCTTGCACTGTCTTCCACTGTCCCGCGACAATCACCTTGGACCTCCACATGGACTGCCATATCACTGTTTTCTTGCCAATGACACTGCAATCAGCCTGTGGACTGAACTATGCCTCTTCCCTTGGACCTGTTACCACCAAATGACTCTGTCTGGCCCTCTAACGGGCATCCATGCAATGTGGGCATGTATAGCCAAGCACTGGTCCTGTCTTCATCCTCTGAATGTAAATAAAATTATTTAACTCACACAGATGTGTGTTGTTTTAGACCAATCAAGTTTAGAAGTATGTAAAAAGTGTTAGGACACTGATTCACCCAGAAGGTACACCAAGGGAAATACGAGCAATGTACCTGTTTTATCTGATACAGATAGGCAGTGAGATGGGCGTGTATGTGTGAACTAGCTGTGCCCCCATTTCTACAAAACAACCATCTAGCAATATACCAACCTAGCCCCACGTCCATTAAGGAAAAGGCATGTGTGCTAAAAGGTCCTAGTCTGTTGCAGGCCACAAGTAGTGTCCTCCTTAACACTTGAAAACAAATATCTCTTGGCATATCTACTCATACGTGGTGGACAAAGCCTGTTGTGATGGTGCACATTGCATGTCACATCCCAAAATGTTGCCCACCATATTCACATTTATGAAGACACGGAAGGGCACATGTCCACCATACACATACGGAACCAAAATGTCTGCCTCAGTGAAGTAGATTTGCAAATAGGGGCTCACCCCAAAGTGCAAGGCGTCAGTCAGCCCCTCCCTGTCGACAAACGATGCAACCTAAAATTTGACCCCTCTCATCCTGTGACCACTGCGAGCGTATCGGGCAATGTGTGTAGGGATGTGTGGGGCACTGCACTCAGCATATAGTCAGATGCAGGCCAACATTTCAAGGGTGGCATCACCATGAGCCAATGGCAGAAGTAACAGCTGGGACAAGTCTCTATGACACTGTCACTACAGGGAGAAATGCAACATTTCCCCCCTTGTGTGCAGCAGAACAGTGTGCCACCAACCAAACGTCAGCTGGGACAATATCATAACTTGACAAGTCCAGTGAGTCACGAAAGGCATTTAGGAGAAGTGAACTCAGTAAACCAAAATGCACTACTCCTAAATGCCATTTGTGAGTAACGTGAGATTTTAAGTCATCACTTACTCTCAGATTACTCTTGTGAATCAGGAACACTGTTGTTCCATGTGCTGTACACAATGCACACCGAAATTTAAAATATCATGCATGGTCCGGAGATTGAGCGTACATGCACAGGAACATATCTTGCAAAGGAAGCGGACACACTGCCACTACGCAGCAAGTGTGGCCAGGTCTGTGCAATGTAGATGGACTCTGCGCCAGGGGCATCTGACATGCAGGTGTGTGACGGAATCTGTGGAACCTGGCGCCTACATCCGTCTCCATGATGGATAACAGTAGTTAACTGTATTAACTCGCCATGCCATCTTACTAGGTTGTGTGCGAAATGGGCAACAATGAGCTGTCCAAATCCGTGAGTCACACTGAAGATGTAGAACGTCACAGACGACTGTCCCTAGACTAGGACGTGAATCCTAATTGCCACCCTGTCATACATGCAAGTTCACTGTGCTCACATCTAAGGTATCCTGACACAATACATCCTGCAAACTAACATGTCATGAGCAGACTTACAGATTCCAATGGATAGTCCAGTGATGGCAAGAGTTGCATACAATGGAATGAGCCACACTCCCCAACATCATCCCTGACATAAGTGCAAGCAGAAATCCAAAGTATCAAACTTTTATTTGTACATTAAAAAAATAGAAGTAACCTAAACTAACACTTATCACTAGAACTACTACTAAAATATAAACTAACTAGAAAAATCTTACTTAACTAAATTATCTACCCTAACTAATCCTAAACACGCAACAACATATCCTAGACATCAACCCTCCTCCCATCCTTAAGGCACACCACGAAACAGGACAAAGACATCTAAGCTATACATAAACTAACTACACATGTAACCTACACAAAGATATATTTTTTTGTATTTTTTCTTTTAAATTTTTTATTAACAAGAAAACATCAACCCCCCACCCAAAGGAAAAGGAAACTTATCCCCAAATACGGATTACTAATTAAAATTTAAAATCTACCTCAGAAGCTAACACTACCTAAAACCTACACTAAAACTACACTACCTAACAATTAAATTACTAACCTAACACTACCTAATAATAAATATTAAAACATTGGGGGAAGGGAGGAGAGGGGGATGGGGTCCAACAGGTCCAGCCATCATGGCAGTCCAAAGTGTTTCTTAATGTCTGCAACTTGTCTGTTCACCTCAGACACTTCACGCCTGATGTCAGCCAGGGACACAATATTGTCATGAAGGAGTCTCCTGTCCCGCACTGTGTATGGGACCACTTGATCGCCAGTTGCAGGTGGGACTGTGCCTTGGGGGGGTGTGGCCGTAGGGGGATGTGCCACCTGTCCAGGCTGGGACCCACCACTGACGCCTGAGGGGCCTGAGATGGGCTGTGTGAAAGTCTGAGCAAGCTCGGGCACCGCCTTCCATGTACCCTTCTTCCGTTCCTCCCGGTACCTCTTGGCCATGTTGCGGTACCCCTTTGCCACCTTCTTAACATGTCTGAAATGGTCCTTCCGCACCTGGAAGGCATGTAGTTGGCCTGGCGTCATGTTGTCTGTAAAATATACACAAAGGCAAATTAGAGTCCCTTAGACAATGTCAATGTCCTCCATACACATCTGTAATACAAGATCGCTTAAACATGGGAGCCTACACTCCAGCGTAACTATGTGAAGTCAGCAAATGACCTGGACAACGACATGTTGAAGCATGGATCAGTGACTAATGCTGGGGAGACTGACATGACAGAGCATGGCATGGTACATGTACTGTCACTACCAAATTAGACTGACAGTGCCAAACGATTGTGCCATTACATACCCGGGCTGAGGGTGACATGTACAAGCAATCGGAGGAGGGAAGCGTTAGCCCCCCGTGTGTAGCACCACCCTCATCCTCTCCAGTGACACAGTGCTGCATGATAGGTACAATGCCCATGTGCAGGCATCTGTGTCCCCCTGCACATGTGTGCGGTTCATCAAGTCTGCGCCAACACATGCAATCTTGCACCAGAGTGCAAGGGTGTCTGTGTGATGGGGGGCTTGTGAATGTTATTGGAGGTTACCCTACCTGCCCTGGAACAATTCTGGGACAGCCCTACTCACACTTTCAACTATGCTGCATGAAGCAGCACACATGGAAACCCGTTGTGTGGCTGAACGCTGACTTATACATGATGCGCAGTTCAATCAATCAATCAATCAATCATGTCACTTATAAAGTGCACTACATACCCGCGAGGGTCTCAAGGCGCTGGGGGAAGAGGGGGGTGGTGCTGCTACTGATCGAAGAGCCAGGTCTTGAGGAGTCTTCTGAATGCCAGTAGGTCTTGGGTCTGTCGGAGGTTGGTGGGGAGGGTGTTCCAGGTCTTGGCGGCGAGGTGGGAGAAGGATATGCCGCCGGCGGTCGTTTTCCGGATGCGGGGGACTGTGGCGAGGGCGAGGCTGGTCGAGCGGAGCTGGCGGGTGGGGGTGTAGAAGCTGAGTCGTCTGTTGAGGTAGGCTGGTCCGGAGTTGTGGAGTGCTTTGTGTGCGTGGGTGAGGAGCTTGAAGGTTATCCTCTTGTTGACAGGGAGCCAGTGCAGGTCTCTCAGGTGGGGTGTGATGTGGCTGCGTCGGGGGATGTCGAGGATAAGACGTGCAGAGGCGTTCTGGATGCGTTGCAGCCGTCTCAGGAGCTTAGCCGTCGTTCCTGCGTAGAGGGCGTTTCCGTAGTCCAGCCTGCTGGTGACGAGGGCCTGGGTGACTGTTTTTCTTGTTTCGGTGGGGATCCACTTGAAGATCCTGCGGAGCATTCGGAGGATGTTGAAGCAGGATGAGGAAACGGCGTTGACCTGCTTAGTCATGGAGAGGGTGGGGTTGCGCTCTCCAACACTACTACACAATATGTGAAGTGTTGCCACAGAGAGGGGAAAACAACTTTTCCTCTAAATTCACAGTCAATCATGCATGTCTTGTATCCGCTAGGATCACTCCTTAGTGAATCAATATACGCTGGCCGTAACAACGCAAACAGTCACAATGCATTCGCCTTTGTGACGGCACCCTGGAGTCATGATGCTCATAGTGTTTTTTGGGGTAATGCTTATTCACAGACAGCGTTGGCGAGCCCTGCATTGTTAAATAAATGTCAAAGCATTGAAGGCAGAGCTAAAGCTTGCGTGGTAAATGCGTGCACAGAAATAACACCAATTGGGAAAGAGGGGTTCCCACACCTGATCCAGAGTCAATCAGGGAATGGCCTCAAGGAGACAGCTTGTCAACACAATTGCAGTGGCCATACATGCCAATGTGATTAATTTGGCCTACTTTGCTGTGTGTTTGGGGAACGTGCCATTGATATGCTTGGCTCACAGATACACACTGCCACTACTCTGAAGATGGCATGCAGCATACCTACAAATTCACATTTGCAAACTGTGTCTGCGCACTTACGGACTGAAATGTACTGCCTCCTTGTGCATCATCATGCACACTTGCACAGTCATCTCAGGCAAGGATGTACATGCATTCAATGTCATCGGATAGTCATCAGCAAACCCACTTACATGTCTCCTGTCCTATCAGTGTTCTCTGCAATCCACAGGCATGTGCTGTGGTGACAGAACCCATGGACCTAGGGGCATATTGACAAGGAAGTGGCGGAGACAGGCGTTCGCCTCCTCAGATTAACGCCTCCCTCCATCACTTTGCTAATGCAAGTCTGCACCCTATTTCCAAGGATGTGGTGCAGACTTGCGTTTCCCCCGGCAATGGCGTTACATCTCACAACTTAGCGCGTACGCAGGCACCCTTGCACCAGAGTGCAAGGGTGTGTGTGTGCAGGTGAGTTTGGTTTCTGTAAAGGAAGGTGCCCCTTCATCCACAGATTCAATCCTAGGATACCATGTTGTAACTATCATGTGTGCTGCTTCGTGCAGCACACAGGGAAGATACATTAGGGAAAAATGAAATATGTTTCTGTATGTACTGGAAGGGCCACCTTGCTGTACTTATACACACCATGTCATTTTTCTATTCCCATGTGTGCTGCACAAGGCAGCTCACATGTAAAAAGCAAACATGATGAGCAAAAAGCATTCCTGCTCATTTGGCCAGATTACAACCGTGATGTCATTATTGTTAAATTGTGCGCTGGCAACTATCAATGCCGCACTTGGACATAGGGGGCAGCCTCAAATACAATGGGTGTTGCTGTGGAACGCCAACCACAACACCCAATGCACGCCCCTTTCACACTAAACACAGCGTAACAGTGTACCTCATTGACAAGTAAGCTTTAATAAACGTGGAATGTATTAACGCTGCTTCGTTCATGATGCTAGGCCCATATTGACAACACAATTTCGATGAAAGTGATGTTGATTTTGCTATATGGTCTCGATGATTTGCACCTTACTTTCAATGTGCATCACTGACTGGGGATGGGCCAAGTCACAACTGTGAGACCAATGCATTTGTCAAAAGTCACTTACCGATAAGTGCACACTTCTGACTTCCAACAAAACATCATCACACTGTAGGCAAGGTAGATGTGATACACACCAATACTTCATACTACAACGTTGATCATTTGACCCAGACATCCATGCCACCACAACATGCCAGTATATGACGTTCCAACTCACCAGTGGCGTGTGGGTCCTCGAAGCTGTCGATGTCCCCCTGTGTGATTGGTGGCCGTCCATCTGTGAGACAAGTAAAGAAATATGTGTTGGTATTAGACTTCAAATCAAATGGGTCGTATTTTTCATACCAATCATCACCATGACAGCAAATGCTACGTAACTGTAGTGTTGCGTTTCATGTTGACTACATGATTGGGTCCACTTTGACTGCCATTCACACCAGACCTGTGACTGCTGATTTGGGACAAACAAGACTGTAATGCTAGCTAACATGCCCATAATAGTAGTGTGAGTCATCCACAAGGCACTATTACAACATGCATCATGATGTTCTACATGCACTTTGTACGATTGAGTTGCTGCAGATTGCACAAAGCAGTTGCACAGAGGTTGTTGATGTATGACAATCTGGAGATGTCCAATTTCCTTAGACCATTTGTTGTTATACAATACTTTGTCACACAGCAACTATGTTCACAGGGCAGCGTAGCTAACGTAACACAAATCATGAGGACAGCATTTTGACACAACCTTTTGGCCAGCACACAGCTCACATGGACAATTCCTTGGATGGTTCATGTACAGTCACCCCTGCCGTACCCAAATAATCTTCTGCCTGCACGCACATTTTGCGCAGGTGTGCCAGCTATGGCAGAACAGTGCTAAGTGTTGGTCCAGCGCAGTGGGTGACACAGACTTGCACCATATGCTTGTCAATGTGATGCAGCGTTGTGTCTCGGATGTGCCAACATGATCCGCAAACGCTTTGCATCTCCCACCTCAATCAGCAACCATTTCTCAGTTTGACACCAGTGTCACACACGTCGTAATTCCCATTCGTTACAGTATACACGATTAAATGTGGAGTTTGTGGTTACCACCCTGTAGGCCTGTCATGACTCCCACATAGTCCAGGAGGTCTGCTTCACGTGCATGCATGTCCTGCCAGCGGTGCTTCCACTGGCGCACGGTACGGTCCACTCCAAAGAACCTGAGCATCTGCACCCGCACACGCTCCCACCTCAGCTTCCGCACAGTCACATTGTATCCTTGCAGGATACGGCCTCCCCTCTCCAACATCAGGGGCAGGTGGAATTTAATCAGCCACAGGAAGCCCCCCAATGTTCCCCCGGACATCCTGCCCTCCCTGCCCACAGCCGGCATCTCCCTGCACACCTGTGAGCCCACAGCCAGTAAAAAAATAAAATTACCCTCTAAAATATCCCCTACAACAATGTAAGTGTACTACCCCAAGACAGACACCCGACAAAAATTAGGACAGGAGACAGTAAAACACAACAAATCAGTACACAACACTTCACAGACACTATCAACAGGACACAGGACACAGCAACACTCTCCAAATCTCCAAACTGCAGCACACACCACCAAACACCTCCAACACTCTCCAAAATCACCAGAAATGTGCTCAAAAGAGAAAGTGAAAGTGCAGAGCACTACTCTAGTAGACAGGAAGCATGCAGACATCACTTCCTGCCTCTTTGCGGCCGGTTTTTGAGTTAGCGGTGAAAATCTGCACGCAAATAGTCACATGAGTAATATTTTGCACTGCACAAAGTGTCGCACAATGTATTTTAACATCGGGCGGATGGAAAAAAAAGATCGCATTGTCGTTTTAGCAGCAAGATCTGCACGCTAAGAGCAAATCAATACACAGATGTACAGTCTTAGTGCTAAAATCATGTCAGAGCCCTGTAACAACATGATAGGCTTGGTTAGCACTCAAATGACACCATGAATATAATGTTTCACAACACATGACACCCTAACTTGCAACATGTAACACAGGTTACACCATAATTCATAATTACAATGCTAACAAGAGAACCATCAATCAATCAGGGGAATGTTAAGTGTGCTACTCACCCGTGGGGGTCACAAGGCATAGGGGCATGACTTCGGCACGCTTCCAGTTGTCTGTGAACGTGCATGTGTTGAAGGTGATGTTGCGTAGTGCGTCGTGTATGATGGCAGATGCAGCTCTGTGGAAGATGTGAGGGGGCCAGGGGTCTGTGTGGGCCCCCGAGTGGATGCCTTACATAGCGGAGGCGGTGTCTTCATCCGTGCCTGCTGTCCATTTGGAGATAGCGGTCTGGTTGGTGTTTCAGGGGTGCTAGTGGTCCGGCTGCTGCGTCCAGTTTGTGGTCCACATACTTGTCGTAGAGGTTGTTGATCTTGGGGTGGAAGTGTCTTCCAAGCTAATTGCTTATGACACACAGAAAAGCATATTTTACCCCATTGCACGCCCTATTTTCATTATTTTACCCCATTGCATGCCCTATTTTCATATTTTACCCCATTGCACGCCTATTTTCATATTTTACCCCATTGCACGCCCTATTTTCATTATTTCACCCCATTGCACACACCATTTTAATATTTTACCCCATTGCACGCCCTATTTTCATGTTTTACCACATTGCACGCCCTATTTTCATATTTTACCCCATTGCATGCCATATTTTCAATATTTTACCCCATTGCACGCCCTAAGTTTCATTATTTAACACAACGTACACACTCCAATAAATTATTGACCACTAACAACACACTACAATTGTGAATTTATTCACAGATGACAACCTATATTTCATGGATTACACAAAAGGACAGCAAACAATTTTGAATTGGGTAGCCCAATTTTCACCATGAAGACTCTAATCTTACACATTTGACACACTGAAATGCATCTCTGCATGAATAGAGGTTTGTGATTTTCTTTGCACTTATTGTGCAACGTACACTTTACATAGTGATATACTCATGCAGGAGAGTAACATGCAGACAGGGTATGTGTGTATTGTTTTTTATTGGCACAAACCGTGATTGGGGTCATTTTGCACTGAGATACATCTGATGGGGACTGTCACAATGTGACGTGCTCAGTTGAAGAAATTGTTTATTATTCGGTTCCTTCGGGCAGTTCCTGCTGCATTTACTGTGGGGTGTGCGCCACCTGCCTCATCTTCATCATCATCCTGGTCATCGTCCTGTGAAGCAGGCACTTGAATCCATGGAGCATTGGTGCACACACATATATTGTGCAATACACAACATGCAAGGATGATTTTGTTGACCATTTCAGGGCTGTACAGCAGTCTGCCACCTGTGATGTCCAGGCAACGGAAACGTGACTTTAGCACGCCAAATGTGCGCTCCACAATGGACCGGGTGCGTCTGTGGGCCGCATTATACTGCCTCTGGGCTTGGGTGGTGGGGTTTCGGAGGAGTGTCATCATCCACGGGCAGAGTGCATATCCTTGGTCACCTGTAACATGTGATGGCGAGATGTGTACATTATTGGTTGTGCCGGCTGTGTTGTTGGTGTTGATGGTTTTGTGGTGTGTCTTTTGTGCTATGTTGGATTTCATTTTAGCCATGTGCTGCTTCTGACTGATTACCAGCATCAATGCAATTTACGTTGCCTCACAGTTGATACTCCCTCCCCCAAGCCAATTTGATTGTGTGCGCTGCGCGGTTGCATAACTGGCTCTTCTACCGTCTATCGATGTCACTCATCCACCCTCCTCACAGTCAATGCCATATGAACGTTTAAATGGCAATAGGCCACACCAGACACGGTTCACGTTCAGTTCTGCTGCTGCAGCTGCTGCCAGACCTGCCCCACCGCACAACACATGCTGTTTCATGTCCCGAGCTGCCACAAATCAACAGTCAGCAGCCCCCTCGCATGCACGGACCATTGAGGGCAGGTATGCTTCACCCACAACATCAGCATCATCAGGCGCAACACCGTCCACTCCCTGGACTTCGTACTCATTCGTGAGCGTAGCCTCCAAATCACATACCACGACTACTCAAAATCCATTTTACTCTGGGAAATCTTTGCTGACATCAGACTGTTCCAGATCTTCACCACACTGAGCCACATGGCAGGGCACACCTTTGACAGCTTATTTGCATGTGTAGAATTCGTCCAGTTCATCAATCCCACTAAACGCACATGTATTGACCACTTACGCATGCACTTCCTTGTTGATGTACCCCAAGCCACCGTTGACCACATAAAGACCCCCACAAAGTTGGTGTAGCTCAGTCACCGAGGAGATGCTACACACCACCATCAACAGCAACACCCACAACGCTGCAGTCGTCTCCAATGGCGCTAGGCCGCATTTTACAGACATGTGTCTCCAACTGCGCATACACCCTTTTCCCACTATGCAACTGCAACATACAGCAGGCAATGAATGCCACCTCGGTCACCAACAACCTCTAATTTGGCAGATGCATCTGCTGACACATGGAGAGGAGCTGGGGCAAGCTTGGGGATACCAGTAAACAGCACCACCGACACGGACACAATGCTCATATTCACCATCAACAATACGCCCACACACCAAACTGGGCTTCCAGGAAGGATTGCTGTGAGTTGCAACATGGATGATCAACAGCTGGGGCGTGCTATACGCAGAGGAAACATGAGCCCTCATCCTCGTAACAGAACAATCAGCATGTGGCATCACCTGGTGCGCCAACCCCTTCGGATGCCCCCACCCCAACTCTGGGTACCTATGCCCCGTATTTGACTCCTCCCTCTCCATGTACCTACAGGTGTACGCAGTGGGCTGCAGCTGCTTCGCCTACCTCTGCATCCTCCATGCAACCTTCCAATGGATCCGCCCATTGTCGGGTAAGACAGTGACCCACACAGTCATTGCCATCATGCTGGGCTATGGAAACACACTATATGCCCACATGGGCACGTCTGCGGTCAGCTTAGTCCCGACTGTCCAGCACAACACCTACACACTGGGCCTTGTGTTCATGCTTTCATTATGGATCGGGTCCCTCCATCGCACATACATGGTTCACACCTCTCCCCACATTTGCTAATGAGTGGCAGAGGGGCTAAGCCTTTGAGGATGGTTTGTCTACATAGCTAGCCACAGTTCCCACAGTTCCTGGTGTTGTTGTGTCTGGTATGTGGGCATGTTGATTACCATGTTGTATGTGTGATTGTGACATGTACATTCTCACACTTATGATTTGCATCTGTATGAAGTTGAGGCATGTGGTGTGTTACGTTAGTACTTACCGACTAGCACTGCATTTCCATATGTGCCATCCTGGAAGCGCTGGTTTATGATGGACTGTCGGAAGATGCAGGAATCATGCACACTCCCTGGGAACTTGGCTATGACATTGGTGAACAGTCCCCGGTGGTCCACCATTGCCTGCACATTCATGGAATGGGTGTGCTTTCTGTTGCGGTATATGTGTGCACTGTCCGCAGGGGGCACAAATAGTACATGTGTGCAGTCAATTGCCCCCAACACCTGTGGGAATCCGGCTATGGCGTAGAATCCTTGCTTGGTCTCAATCTGTTCCTGCACAGTGTTGGGGAAGTGAAGGTGCTGGGGTATCAGGCTGAGTATGCCATCCAAGACAGTCGGGAGGAAGATTGAAAAGGCTGCCTGTGAGACTCCTCCGACTCTGGCCGTTGTTGGTTGAAAGGTCCCAGAGGCCAACATGTGCAGCACGGCCAGCTGCTTTGTCTGCGGAGGGATGTTGGTTCTCCTCTGTGTTTGTGGCGTTAACCTGTGGGCTATCAGGTTCAGGATGTGTTGGATGGATGTCCTTTTGAGCCTGTAGTGGGCAATGACATCCTCTGGCGTTAGGTCTGCGAGGCTGAGACGTCTGCGCAGGGCCCACTGTCTTCTTTGGCGCTGCCTCGGTGGTGGTCCTGGGGGAGGTGGCAGTGGTGGTGGTGGTTGTTGCCTTCGTGGGGCTCCAAGCTGAATGATTAGTACCTCCATGGCGTCAGTGGGTCTTCAGATGGGGCTCTGGGCTAGTCTCCCTTATCTGCCTCCCTTTATAAAATTTTTTAGACCTGCTTTTGTCTGGTCTTAGGTTCCTGCAGCTAAGGGGCCTTAGCGCGACTTTTTTTATCGCTTCGCGGGTCCGGGCCATCAATGCTAATAGAGCGATGTGGTGTTAGCGACAGATTTCGTGAAATTTTGAGAGTGAACGCCTACTTTGCATGTCATTAGCGATAACTATCGCTGGCATGCACAGCGATAAGAAATTCGGCTGCTATCGCCGGAAAGCTGTCACTATCGCCTGTTAGCGACGGCTTGGTAATAGGGCGATAAAAAAAAACACGTTAGCGGCACAAAAGTGCGGCGTTAACTGGCTTGATAATATGCCCCATGGTGTCTGTTTGTTGATAAAATACAGTTGTATTAATTTGCCTCCTCACGAGGAAACCATGTTCCTGTATGTTGCAATTTTCAGGGTCATTTTCCTAGGTTTAGACGAGAGAGTCATTCATGCTCTGAAATTGCTATTGTTTGTTAAGATACATAACTGCACTGACATTTCCTTCATTTCCTATGCAAGCAAAACATAAAAATATGCAGCAAAGTAGGCGTTTACTAGATGTAAACTATTTGATGTTTCTTGTGTATTTGAACAGTCATTGGTTAAGTCACTTGTATATGTGTTAATGCAGCCCTATTATGTAATTTCATACAATGTTCCGTGTGTGTCTTTTCTTCCTAGAACCCTAGAAAATGCCTTGTTTTTGAGATATGTGCCAGACATTCCTGACTATTTTACTGAGTAGACTCTGAGCTAGTCTGTGTTTTGATATAAACTGAGCTTTTTGTGCAATCTTTGGAGATGTACTCTGTATCAGGTCTCTTATTGAATTATACTTTGGTTCTGTCTGCTTGATAACTTTGTAGTTATACCATATGTTGATCGTCTTGTATTATATTAGTTGACTTATTATAAATGCTAATTTTCCACTGATTGAACTAATAACTTTTTGCTTTTTAAATTATTCTAATTTTGAATAAACCTTTATGTTTTTGACTTCATTTCTTGTTTTGTGAAGACTTAGGGATAAGACTAATAGAGACCCAGACAGCCCTGATTGTACCCATTGACCCTCTTAATTGATTTAATTAGAGCATCAGCATAATGATGGCTTTATTATGTTGGATGATCTCACCAATTGGTTTGATGTCTCACCTGCTGACTGAGATGATTCATATTGGCCTTTTCTTGTTAAAGTACCTATAAGCATCATCACTGTAGCATCCTCCCCAGCCTGGGTACCCGCCAATGACTTCACCACACAAGGAGCTTAGTAATACACATCTTTATTCATCTGTGTGTAACTGCGAACCCAACGTTCGAAACCAGCCTGCACTGCATTCCACTGTAACACGTATGTCACAGCTCTACGGGTGTTGGGCAGTGCCGCAAGTCAACTTGCTGCACTGCCCTACGTCAAAGTGAAAGGGCAGGAATGCACCGTATTTGTCCAATACAGTGCATGCCTGTTCTTTCCCCCTATGCTGGTGCAGTTTTTGCAGCCTAGTGCCAACACAGGATTGTTTTTGTGCAAGAAGGGGCACCTTCCTGCACTAAAGCAATCATAGGAGGCTTTTTTCTCTTTCTATGTGTTCTGCAGAATGCAGCACACATGAAAAAGAGCAAGAAATGAGGAGAAATAAAGCTGTTTCTCCTTGTTATGCCTCTCCTCAGGAAGCACAAGGTTTTGGCACATCCCCAGGGTTACATGGTTTTGTAAATCTGGGGAAGCATCAAAATCCATGGGTGTTGCATGGGAACATCTTCTGCAATGCCCATGGAACTCCTCCTGAGTGTAGGAGAAACCAATGCAGCAATTTGCACTGCCTTGCCTTCCTCAATATCTATGAGGCCATTCAAAGTCACACAACGAGGCTTTGCATGGCCTCATAGATATGATTTCAAGGTTTGTGCCACCGGAGAATCACAAAAAGTGATGTTCCGTCAGTGCAGGGGCTCATAAAATAAATATGCCCCAGATCTCCCCCTCTATTAAATAATTTTTATTTTACAATATATATATATATATTTGGGGATATAAGTGTGCAACGGGAAGCCGATATTTTGTTGAATAATTACACACGTTGGGGCCGATTCCGATCTCGGCCGGTAGAGCTCCGAATCGGATTCGGCATAACCGGATCCGATTCGGAGCCCTATTTCCCGACCGATTCGTACGCGCGTCCGGACGAGCGAGTACGATGCGAAATCGCCGACCGACTCGTTCGGGCGTCCCAACCGCTCCGACCGACTCGTTCCCGGGTCGAACCGCACCGACCGACTCGCTCGGACACGACTCGCACCGCGCAATGGAGACGTTCCCCGGCCGGGTAAGTACGATGCGCGCCGCGAGCAGTCCGACCGACACGCGCCGCCCGGCTCGAAAGAGCAGTCGGAGCCGTACTTCGGGGGTCCGTGTCGGACCCCCCTGTACGCGTAGCCGCACGAGTCGCACACAGGGGGGACCCATGGGTCCCCCCTACCTGTGCGTGTACGGCGCGAGTCGCTTCGCCGCGTACCCGCTGTAGGGGGCGCCCTTGTTCGCCTCGCACCCATTGAGGCAATGGGAGCCCGCGTACGCGTTGTACGACCGG
This sequence comes from Calotriton arnoldi, assembly GCA_963921515.1. Classification (NCBI taxonomy): domain Eukaryota; kingdom Metazoa; phylum Chordata; class Amphibia; order Caudata; family Salamandridae; genus Calotriton; species Calotriton arnoldi. The sequence goes on along the minus strand of CAWUFW010016609.1, from coordinate 77,342 downwards.
GTCCCATTGACTTCAATGGGAGTCCGACCGACTCGAGTCCGGTAGCATACGGACGCATCGTACTCGTTCGGTCGGGCTGCACGGGTCCGATTCGGTCGGAAATCTCTCCGGGTCCGGCTTGGTCGAAGAGATTTCCGGCCCGAATCGTAATCGGCCCCTTTGTGTTTCTGTTAAAACCCCGTTCTGCAACTGTTATCACTATGGCTCCCGGCCTCATTTGCTTAAACAGTCATATTATGGTGAGTTCATTTGTGCGCACAATAACACTTATTTCCGTAGGTCAGCTTTCATTTCTCTAACACTGTTGGCTTCAGAGTTATTAGAAGAAGCGTGTCGGGCTTTAAGATGCCTCTACGTTCACATTTTTTAAATAGTTGCAGCACGTTTTTATGCATTTAAATTGAATGTATTTGCGTTATTTCAAGGGCTTTGTTTTCTAGAGCGATTGGTGCCACTGTTTAAATGTATCAAAGAAATATTTTTTCCCATGAGAGGTGATTGATGAGATTATCTCGGACAATTGTTTTCGCACGCATTAATCATTTTGAAATGCTATAATATGCTGAATAACTAGCCGCACTATGCGTTTCATAAAGGAGCATTTTTACACATTTGTAATAATGTTATATATCTATACGTGCTTAAAGGGTAATAGTATTTCCTTGATGTTTATTAAATGCCTTGATGGGGGAAGGGCTATATATACCTACAGGTGTAGGGCACCAACCAGATTGAAAAAGGCTTCTGCGAAGCCGAAACGCGTCTCTCTAGCCATGGGGTTGTGTGAGACCTGATATAATAAAGAAAGCCATACCTTACTTCTTCGAGTACGTGCCTTCTTCGGTGTCGGAGTGGGATGGAGTATTCATATATATATATATATATATATAGCAAAGCAAAAGCCGTGAGAGGGCTGAAACGCGTTGGTTGAGTGCTAACTTGAGATTAAATCAAGTATAATCCAAGCTGTGAGTGCCGCGTCATTTGTTTTCAAAATATATATATATATATATATATATATATATATATATATATATATATATATATATATATAATTTTAAATCTCTTCAATCAATCTTTTTGGCACTTTAATTGTTTGACCTGATCTTGTCATGGTGACCTGGGAACTGTTACTATCAATGTTCAGGATCTGCGTCAATGGTGTACAGGCAACAGCAGTCACTAATGCTTCAGAACCAGTCCCTCCTTCAATGTGTAGATCTTGTGAACAATGAGTTAAATCCTGAAAATGGGAAGAGTCTCTGGTGATAGACCTCCCAGGGCGCTGGGCAGTTACCATGTGTCCCTTGGTAGACACCACTTGAAAAGGTTCTGCATCCAATCGAGCATCAGACTTTCTTTTCCGCATTTCTAAAAGATTATGGGGCAGATTTACAAGCCCCCTGCGCCACCAGTATGTCACTTTTTGTGACGTACTGGAGACGCATTCCACTTCTCCATATTTACAAGGAGAGGAAAAGCCACCCTGCGTGACTTTTCCTCTCCTTGTAAATATGGCCCCTTCACACGCAGCACTTTGCGTGGAAGGGGCGTTCCATGGGTGTTGCTGTGGGTGTTCCCACGCAACACCCATGGAACGAGACACATTTCCAGATTTACGAGGAATCATAAATCTGGAAATGCGTGTCAATGCTACGCCTCCCCAGGGGAGGCGTAGCGAGGTGCAACGAGGAGAAATGTTTTCATTTCTCCTCGTTTTTGTTTCCTGTTTCAATGTGTGCTGCATTCTGCAGCACACATTGAAAGAGGAAATCACCTCTAATGATTGTTTTTGTTCAGGAAGGGTTCCATTCCTGAACAAAAACAATCATTGAAAGAATGCTGTTTTTCAACTTCTATGTGTGCTAATGCAGCACACATAGAAGTTGAAAAACGGCATTTCAGGTGTTTTTGTTCAGGAAGGGAACCCTTCCTGAACAAAAACAATCTCCCCACGACGCAGGCATCCTTGCACCATGGTGCAAGGGTGCCTGCATTGGCGCATTGCAGCAGTTTGTGCGCCAGCGCAGGGGGAAGCACAGAGGTGTGACATATTGTTGTAAATATGCCGCATCGCTGTGCTTTCCAAACTAACGCAGCACGGCGCAGCAAAATGACTTGCTGCGCCGTGCTGCATTAGTTTATTGTAAATCTGCCCCCACGTTCTTTGCATGTCGTCTTTTGTCAGCATAAGCTTTCATCTTTTGTTTATGATCCAAGTCCTTCTTATGAGTTGCATTCTCGTGCTTCTCTCTCTGATTGGTCCATTGAGGCAACTTGTTTGTCAATGCTCTCCCGAACATCAATGTCTCAGGACTTTCATCTGTGGTCAAGTGAGGTGTTGAGTGAAAAGCTCTTAGGATAGAGTTTAAAACAGTTTTTTAATTGAGTTTCTCAAGCATAGCATGCTGCACTGCTTTGTTTAGCATACTTTCAAAGCACTCAACAAGTCCATTGGCCTGCCGACACAGAGGTGTGCTCTTCTGATGCTTTATATTAAGATGCTCTAACAAATCTCTCAACTCTCAACTGTTGAAATGCAGGCCATGGTCAGATTTCAATATGGCTGGAACACCCCATGTCACAAAGATGCCATCTAGTCTCTCAATGACTCGGTCTTGAGTGGTAGATGAGAGATATTCAATTAACGGAAATCGTAAGTATTCATCCACAATCACCATCAGGTGATGCCCATTGTGAAGTGGGCCTAAAAAGGCAATGGCTACTCTCTTCCATGCATGCATCAGGAATTCTGACATGTTCCAGATGAGTTTTGTAGAAAGGCATTTCCATAAATGAAAGGCCTTTAATTCCTTTTCAACCCTCTTATCGCGATAAGGAAACCAGACTCGTTCTCAGAGAGCTTGTTTTGTTGCAATGATTCCACGGCATCCTTCCTGGGCCACTTCTATTATTTTTTGTCGCAGACCCTCCGGAATCAGGATTTTCGACCCTCGTAGTATAGCTCCTTCTTGAGTTATGGACAGTTCATTTTTGACATTTTTGTATTTTTGATATTCACCATCACTAGTGAGTGGTCTTGTGTGTTGGTTCCATGACTGATGTGTAATTATATCTTTCAACTTTAGCATGTCACTATCTTGGCTTGTGGCAGTGATAATCTGGGCTAAAGAAATAGCAGCTGGTGTGTTTGGTTTTACAATGAAATTGGTATAGGCTTCAGCTGCCTTGAATGGATTACCGTGACCTTGTATAGGTACTCTGGAAAAGTAGTCAGCAGGGTTCTGATCCTTCTCTGGATGATGCACAATGCTATAATTGTTCTCGCATAATCGTTTTCTCCATCTTTCAATGCGAGAAGGCATCTTGGCCTTTGGATTGCTAAATATAGTCAGTAAAACTTGATGATCGGTTACCAGTGTAAAAAGCTTTCCGTACAGGAATACATGGAAATGTTCACAAGCCCATACCACACCTAAATGTTCTTTTCAGATTGTAAATAAGCACGTACTGTTTCGGACAAACTCCTACTTGCAAGTGCCACAATATGCCTTTGAGCATTTGGGTTTCCGTTGTGCTGTGCAAGGATAGCGTCTTACCCGATTGGGCTAGTGTCAATAATTACTTCTGTATGAAGCTTTGGATTGAAGTATGCCATTTCAGTAGAATTCTCAATGGCTTGTTGGATTTTCTTAAAAAATATCTCACATTTATGTGACCAATGAAATGAAACATTCTTTTTCGTCAAGTCTCTCAATGGAGCACTTACAGTGGCAAAGTATCATATATATCTGGAACTGACTATGCAAAGAAATGAACGCACCATAGAAACATCTAAACAACAGCACTCGTAGTTTATCAGGGTTGTGTGTCATACTTACATCAGAAAACATATGGCCAAAGAATTTTAGATTTGTGTTTTGGAACTCACACTTGTCTGCATGTAAAGTCAACCCTGCATCAGCAAGTAAATGACATACTTGTTTGAGAGCTTTATCCTGCTTTTTTTTCGTAGCTCCGAAAACTAATAAGTCATCGCTATAGTTGAAAACATCCATGACAGGCTGTATGATATATCGAATGACGTCTTGAAAACGTTCTGCAGCTGATGACATACCAAAACATAGTCTTTTGTATCGAAATAGACCAAAATGTGTAGAAAAGGTTGTAATGCAACTGCAATTTTCTTCGAGTTACAAATGATGATAACCTTTATTCAAATCAAAGCGAGAGAAGAGCTTTGCACCATTCAATTGCGCTATTATGTCAGCAATGTGTGGACCTGGATGTCATTCTCGTTCAATTGTCTTGTTTGCCTGATGCATGTCAACACATATGCATACAGCTCCTTCACTGTCCTTCTTGGGCACTACCACCACGGGAGAAATCCATGGCATTGGACCAATAGAACGCTCAATGATATCATGCTTTGGTAATGATCTCCTTATCAAAAACTTCTTGTTAATGAAAAGCAGTTTGTCTATGTCTTTCAGCAACAGGACGGACGTCCTCATTAATATGCAACTTTACTTTCATAGTCGTAAGCTTTCCCAAACCAAGAAACAATTAAGAGAATTGACTTACTATTTTGTGGTGAGCATTCATGTTGTAGTTTATGGATATCAGTCCCATATCAGCAGCTGTGCTGAAACTGAGTAGACAGGCACTTGACACTGTACCTTGAAGCACATGGATGGGTGCTTGCACCTTTGTTTTCTTGTGTTTCATTGTCACTAAAATGAACCTTGACATTTTAAGGGCATTGATGCAGCCCATGTATACACTTTGGTTTTTAAGGGCGTAAGTTACGGTAATGGAGACAATTCATTATACTTCTCCTCAGGCATAATAGTGATTGATGCACCACTGTCAATAATGAAAGGTATCGAACAACCATTTATTTTCAGTGTAATCTTTGGATAATGTTTAAATGTTTTTGGTGCTTTGTCATGTCGACTTTTCTTTGATAGACATTTTTCATCACATGCGGCCAGTTCAACATACGCATGCTTTCTGAGGTAAACATCGACATGGCACAACCATCTTCTCCACTTTCACTTGATACTGATACAGAAGAACTGTTTGACAATGATTTAGATGACAATCAACTTTATTGGTGTCGATTTGTCTTAACTAATGCCGGCACTTGGCTTTGTTGGTGTGCGTTGAGCGTTGCTTCCGGAATGTTCCGGCGGCCATTTTGTCTTCACGCCGTGACGTGTTTGCTTTTTCCTACAGTTCTGCAATCTGTCACAAAATGGTTCTCCTTCCCACAGCCTTTGTATATCTGTCCAATGGTGGGACATTTACCTTCGTGTGGAAACAAAAATCCACATCTAAAATCCAACTTCTTTTTAATTATAGACATTACTTTGTGTCCTTCAGTCTTTAGCTTTGGCTTACTTTTCACACTCATGACTGATTCATTCTGGGCACCTCCGGCCTCCATATTGGCAGCTTGACTATCAGCACGCTCTTCAGCTCCGGCAGCCATTAACCCTCTATCTAGACTAAGAGTTTCTCTCAGCATTCATTATCTGAATGAATCTGACAAGCATCAATTGATGACATTAAGACGCATAGCTCCTTCATTGTTAAATTAATTGAACTTACAGTGTTGGATGAGTGTGTCAAGTCTCTCCACAAATTCATCAATGGTTTCACCAATTTTCTGTCATTCTTGACTGAAAATGTATCTTTCATAATCAACATTGAGCAATGGATTAAACATGAGATTCAATGCTTTTTTAATCTGACGGTATGTGACTTTTTCGTCAGTTCGCAGCATTTTCTTTATGACTTCTTTTACACTATCCCCAGCAAGATTTTTTAGATATGATAGTCTCTTTTTTATCACTCTCTTCAAGTGCATCAATAGAATCTTCAAATGTCTCTTTCCAAACAATCCATCTATCGCCAATATTTAGCCTTTTGGCAGTATCGAAAGTTAGTGTTTTTTTCAGGAACGCCGGAGCATTGCAGACCAGTGTGGAAATTCCTCCACGAATTCTCAAAGATTCTTAAATTAAATGTCCCATAACAAGCAAACCTTAGACCCTTGTCATTCTCTGCAATTTCATGCCAATGTTTAAGCCAAAGACATGGATGTAATCCTTTGTTCAACAATATGCTGTATCCTGGCGTGCCCTCAGCTGGTGTATCTTCTCCTATTTTAAAAGGCATGGTTTTAATTTAAGAATCTTTGAGCATTCTTTCCAATGCTGTTTGATGATTACTGTGGGCTTGTTTGTGCAAACTATGTTTGAGGCCTGGCAATGTGCTGTCGTCTGAGTCGTATTTGACATTGACTGGAAACATGGCTTCTTTTTTAGCTGCCATCTGAAAAATGACACTATTCCGAGAGTTGCTCTTGGACCTCTGAAGTTGTTCTGAGTCCCACTCAGCAGTTTTTGTGGCTATCCACTTTGGGTATGGACGGCTCTGTAAGTACAACGTTGGGCACGTCTCCTTGAGCCACTTCACCAAGTAATAGGTTTGGTAAGTCAATTAGTTCTTCTTTTCTAAATGTCAATTTGCACTCTGTGACACCTAGTTGATCTCCGCCTCGCAGTGCTTCAGTTCGCAGCATTATTTAGCAAATTTTGATTATCAATGACTGATCTTTGGGAATCTGGTTGTATCCGACTTCAGCGTGAACTATCCATACAAAGTGTAACTTTAACTTGCGTGGCAGCGCGGTACCTTTATGTATGGCCTAACCAGCAGGTTCTCAGCCAACGACGTATAGGTTCTCTGCAATGCTTTCATTATCTTAAATTGCTTCACAGCGGCTGGAGCTGCGCTTTGGTTCCACATGAATTAAGTGTTTATTCTGTACATCAACGACGGCACATATGGCATGCACAAGCAGTTTGCTTGGACCACAGCAAACACTCTGGGAGTGCACTGTCGATCTCCAGGTTACTTATTCCATCCTCATTGCCAGTTGTAAGGTCCTTCTCAATCTGGGTACCACTAATGACTACCCAACACCCAAAGCTTAGTATTACATGTCTTTATTCGTCTGTGTGTAACTGTGAACCCAACGTTCTAAACCAGCCTTCATTACATTCTGCTCTAACACTTAAGTCACAGCTCTACAGAGGCCATCAGGAGCTAAAAGGGTTCTGTCATTGCTAACTTGAAAGACACTGCAATCACCACTGTAGGTTGTTGTTGGCATAGGCATTACCACAGAAAAAAACAACGAAATGCATAAAATATTTAAACATACATGATAAGTGTGGTTACAAAAATGCCATTAAAATCCCAAATAAAATAACATTTGCATTCTAAGGTCACATCACTGCTGAAGTGCAATGTTTAAAGATAATAAATATTAAATTGATTAATTTGTGCAGCAACCAAGGCCCATGCTCCTCAAACTCTACACATAACACAGGAGTCAGATTAAGGCCTAGTTTAACATAAATCTCTATACTAGTCAGACCCCCTACTTCACTCTCCATGTTCGTCAAAAGGATCCAATCATGACGTACTGATTTACCTTGTTCTCTGTACACTGTAACATGGAAACAAAAAAGCTGCTCCTACTGTCCTTATGCTTTCATTCTAGAAAGGTAGAATCAGCCACATCCTTCAAAGAATAAAATAATATGGATAAAATGGAAAAAAAACTGCAGTTTTATTGGATGGTACAATCTGAACAGCAGTAGATTACCCAACCAATGAGGAAATCCTTGCTGTAACGGAGGAGCACTGTCATAGTGGGAGATAAAGATGAGCTCGCCCTTGGGAGAACCACCTCATTCATATAGCTTTCAGTGGACAACATCACTTTGGACTAATACCTCCCTCGAAGTTCTGCTTTTAAGAGAATGTTCTCTCTAAAAAATGCATTTTTACAATCACAGCATCCCTAGAAACAAAAGTGTCAGGAGAAGACCATAGAGTACAATCAAAATTTTGAGCCAGTTTCTCAAAAATACCAAACCATGGCAAGGACCGTGAAACACACTTCCGGGAGATACTGTAAATAAACAGCAAAAAACTGATTTGTCTACAAACGCATGAACAAAAATATTGGCCTATGGGCTGTGTGTGCCTTGCTTTGGTGTTTACATGGTTCACATCAGAGAGGATAATTGGTGTCCTTGAACCTAGAAGAAAAATTCATACAAACATTGTACCCAAAACTACACAGGATCTTTAATTCCACAGATTCTCTCCCTTCTACTCAGGTAATTTGGATGTTCCTTTCGACTGTTCATTTAAAGAGGCATCTGTACCCAGAGTTCCTATTTATTTATAACTGCCTTCAAAGATGGAACGTATTCTTTGGTTCCATTAAAAACCATGAAGAGCAGGAAGCTTGCCCACGATCCCAATTTTTGTCTCTTGCAAGATCTGGAAGAACGTAGATACCTAGATATGTAAAGGGAGCACAGATGATAAAAACCTTGAGAACCAACTTCTTGCTTTGTTGGTGATAGAAATTGTTTTTTTACTAAAAACCATCCTCTTTATGGATTCCTTTATTTAGGGATAGATTATTTCAACTATTAGATTCATGACTGAGCTTCTTAAAATGTTACTTATATGCATTGATTTTGGATCTTTAATTCAAGAACCAAATTCTCTAAAGTTGTCTGAGTCTTATTGTGTCAAATATTCTTTCCACAGAAACTGTGCTGATTCTAAATGAGATAGTCACAGATTATTTTCAGAACATCAGGTTTGTTTACTGCTGTTCTGTGTAGCCACAGCAGAGCTTTTGGTTTGCATGATTCTTGTTAGATTAAACTTTTTAGGAGGTTCAGTCTACCAATTGCCATACTTTATTTCTGTAGCATGGTTTTGAGAGTAATTTACCTGAACCTGATTACAAATTTGTGAGTTGACTACGAATTAATGTTTCTCATTGGGTAGATTACACTTTGACATCCTGTTTCCTCACCCCTCACTATGACAAAGAAAGGTCCATCAGAGGACCATTGCCTCTGAGGTGAAGTATTGAACCTGAGTAAAAATCCTACACGTATAGGCCCAGTAGGAGGGTTAAGAAAACTTGTTAGCAGAGGATGGTTCAGTCTAGTGACGTGAAGGATTTAGGCTGTCCAAAACAGATTTCCCTGTCCAGTCCAAAAGCCCAAAAAATCCCATGGTTCGGCAGAAGGCTCGATGGAGTAACTGACGGTTTTCGACGACTTGTAGCAGCAAACGGAGTGTGAGTACTAAAAAGGATGCACTTTGTGATAGCTTTGGCTTAAGATTGTGGTGTTTAAAATGGCTATGTTTTGATTGATCGAAGTGACTCAGGGCCAGATGTACGACCAAGAAAATTGCGCATTGCAAATTGCGACTCTTTTGCGAGTCGCAATTTGCGAGGCGTAATTTCCGATGTACAACAGTGTATTTCACACTGTTTGCAATTCCTAATGGGGTCACAAATTGCGAGGCTCATTAATATTAATGAGCCTCTCGCAATTTGCGAGCCCATTGGGAATGACAGCCCTCCCAGAGATGGTGGCCTGCTGGGCTCAGCAGACCACCATGTCTGGGACTGCTTTTAATAAAGCAGCTTTTTTTTTTTTTAAATGCAGCCCGTTTTCCTTAAAGGAAAACGTGATGTATTTAAAAAAGAAAAATGAAACTTTTCAGTTTCAGTTTTTTCCAGCGCAGGCAGTGGTCTCTGGGACCACTGCCTGCTCTTAAAAAATATTTTCCAACATACTCACAAAGGGGAAGGGGTCCCCTGAGGACCCCTTCCCCTTTGCGAGTGGTTTACCACCTACTTGAAGTAGGTGGTAAACTGCATGTGTTTTGCGTCCGCAAATGCGGTCGCAAAACACTAGTACATAGCATGTTGACTTGCTATTAGGAAGGGACGCCCCTTCCTAATAGTGAGAGCTGCAAATGCTATTTTGCCAGTGAGGGACTCGCAAAATAGCATTTGTACATGCTATTACTCTTTTTTGTGGCCGCAAACCGGAGGCTCTCCCGTTTGCGGCTGCAAAAATAGGTCGTACATCTGGCCCTAAGTGGTTTAAGTCTATGTATGATTGTGGTGCTTTAATGCAAAGAAATTGAAGTTGTTAACATGTCCGTTTGTGGCCTAAGATCCCGGGATATATACCTACATGTTGGTCTTAGTGTAGAAGACACTAAGGGCCAGATGTACGACGGTTTTTGCATGCGCAAACGGGTTTGCGAACCCGTTTGTGCATGCAAAAACCAATAGTGCTATGTACCATTCCAAAATAGCGAGTCACAATTTATTTGCGAGTCGCTATTTTGGAATTGCGAAGTCGCTATTAGGAAGGGGCATTCCCTTCCTACTAGCGGCCGCAACCCCATGTATGAATGTTTTGCAACCGCAATTGCGGTCGCAAAACACTCGCAAATTACCACCCTCCGCAAGAGGGTGGTAATGGGGTCGCAAAAGGGAAGGGGTCCCAGGGGACCCCTTCCCCTTCGCAAATGCAAGGGAAAATATTTTTTAAGGGCAGGCAGTGGTCCCAGGGACCACTGCCTGCCCTTAAAAAATGAAACTAAAATGTTTCATTTTCTTTTTTTTTAAATGCATCCCGTTTTCCTTTAAGGAAAACGGGCTGCATTTAAAAAAAAAAACTGCTTTATTTAAAAGCAGTCCCAGACATGGTGGTCTGCTGAGCCCAGCAACCACCATACCTGGGAGGGCCAGCCATTCCCAATGGGCTCGCAAATTGCGAGAGGCTCATTAATATTAATGAGCCTTTCAATTTGCGACCCCATTGGGAATCGCAAACAGTGTTAAACACACTGTTGTACATAGCAAATTGCACCTCGGAAATTGCGACCCGCAAATGTGTGGCAATTTGCGAGGCGCAATTTTGCTGGTCGTACATCTGGCTCTAAGGGCCAGATGTACAACGGTTTTTGCATGCGCAAACGGATTTGCGAACCCGTTTGCGCATGCAAAAACCAATAGGGCTATGTACCATTCCAAAATAGCGAGTCACAATTTATTTGCGACTCGCTATTTTGGAATTGCGAGCCGCTATTAGGAAGGGGCGTTCCCTTCCTAATAGCGACTGCCACCCCATGTATGAATGTTTTGCAACCGCAATTGCGGTCACAAAACACTCGCAAATTGGGGTCGCAAAAGGGAAGGGGTCGCCAGGGGACCCCTTCCCTTTCGCAAATGCAGGGGAAAACATTTTGTAAGGGCAGGCAGTGGTCCCAGGGACCACTACCTGCCCTTAAAATATGACACGAAAACGTTTCATTTTCTTTTTTTAAATGCATCCCGTTTTCCTTTAAGGAAAACGGTCTGCATTTTTAAAAAAAAACTGCTTTATTTAAAAGCAGTCCCAGACATGGTGGTCTGCTGAGCCCAGCAGGCCACCATACCTGGGAGGGCCAGCCATTCCCAATGGGCTCGCAAATTGCGAGAGGCTCATTAATATTAATGAGCCTCGCAATTTGCGACCCCATTGGGAATAGCAAACAGTGTTAAACATACTGTTGTACATGGCAAAATGCACCTCGTAAATTGCGACTCGCAAATGAGTCGCAATTTGCGAGGCGCAATTTTGCTGGTCGTACATCTGGCCCTAAGTAAGTTGTCTGCTTTGTTTTGGTGTATGTCGTGAGACGTTGTCGACAACATCTTATTGAAAGGGACTTTCTTTTGAGTGTTTGTGGTAAACGATTGGTATAGTTGATCTCAGGTGCACATGGAATAACTGTATCAATTAACTGTGAATTCCCACTGGTCAAGATTTCATTTGAAGTGAATGAGAAGCATAGGTACAGAAATAAGATTATTTTGTATTACCTTTGAGTGAGAGACATTCTTCCTTTAGTGGAGCAGACAGTTTTTTGTTGAAACGCTTGCATATTGTCTTGTGTATTTGCTTAGAAAACATGCCGAAGAAAATGATAAAGGAGGGTAAGCTGCTGCAAAGAGCGAGAATGATGTCACAGTGTGTCGCTCTGTTATTCGCCAGTTGGTGTAAAGCTGTGCTGGCATTGGTTGACGTGTCATAGAAAGTTGCGCTGTTATTGGTTGTGATTGCTCAACTAGACAATTGTGCGAGAACTTCATTTCCTGGTTTTGTGAAAAACATTTGTAAAATATGAAATTGAATAAAAAATTAAGTTTTTCAATGCTTAAAAAATTGATACAAGGATATAAGACCATGCCTTTTAAAATAGGAGAAGATACACCAGCTGAGGGCACGCCAGGATACAGCATATTGTTGAACAAAGGATTACATCCATGTCTTTGGCTTAAACATTGGCATGAAATTGCAGAGAATGACAAGGGTCTAAGGTTTGCTTGTTATGGGACATTTAATTTAAGAATCTTTGAGAATTCGTGGAGGAAACTATATGAAATGAAACCACCTCCTAGAGCAGTTGAAATTGAAGCATTAAATACTTGGGAACAATTAGCTCATCAGAAAGTCAAAGAAAAATATCATGGAAGGTATAAGGAATCCTAGAATACTATGTAGATGCTAGATGGGATGCACAACAAAAAGCATGGAGAGCAGATGTTGTTCAGGAACAAGAATATATCCTTTGATACCGGCTGAAGGAGAAATTGAGGGAAAACAAAAAGAGAAAAGGAAACATACTGAGATAGAGAAGGGTGGTGCTGAAGTGGAAGAAGAAGAAGATGATGACATATATGTCGATCTATAAATGGCTTTTTGTTGAAACGTCCACCTCCATACAATGGATCGCAGAGAGAGAATATAATAGACAAAAATACAGCTGAGATTCCAAATGCTCCTGTTGTTCCTGAAATACCAAAATAAATTACACTGGTTTCTCCTATAAGAGGGAAAACTGAAATACCAGCTCCATTGAACCCATATGAATTGAATGCTCCAGACGCTTTAACTGTTCCTGTTACCATTGGTCCTGTTGTACTTCTTTTTAAAGGTAAATACTGCACACACCTTCACTGTACCTGCAGAAATGAATACTACACATGGTAATCCACTAGATTTGACAATGAGATCTTTGTTATAGGCACCAATGTTTCAAACTCAAAGTGACACTACAGGTATTAAGAGTACAAGTTCTAATTTAAAACAGACACAAATTGATCTGAGAAGCAGAATGGTTCAGAGGTTACCACCTTTTTATGTCTCTAGAACAGGTGCAACTCCTGCACTCAGATTGGAGAGCGGAGTTTGGCAAAAACAGCTTTGTCAACCACCAGCAGAGAGGAGTTTACCTGTGCGCGCTGCTCACCACTTAATAGCTCATTATGCACCATCAGCCTTAGCTCGGGCCACCTGTTGCGAGGCAGACTTTTAGCGATTAATGCCCTCTGCAGAGGTTATTTCCTGTTTTTACCTCCCTAAGCAATAGGCAGTAACAGAGGCTAAACTCCCTTTTCTCAGTTAAGCATGTTAGCAAATGCAGGATTCAGGGGCAGAGGGTGCGGTAATGTTTCAGGCATAGTGAACAGTGCATTATTCACAAGAGTCATGCTCCTTTCATTTACTTTACATGTGAGCAGTCACGCAGCTTGCACTTGATGTCCGGCTCTATGCAGCAGAAAGTTGGGCTGGGGATGGCTTGTCCTTTTTTGGTGGCCATGGTGGTTGTTTTCTGTGCAGTGTGGGCATTGCCGGCCTCTGCAGTCATGGAGACAACTCACTGGTATGTATTTACACAGTGTGCTGTGATGGGAACACATCCAGAGTCCCGGAGTCGAGGCCTCCAAAGCCATCATTTCAAAGTTTCACATGCAGCCTTGTGACAACAGAGGCCTTGCTCACACCAGATCAATGCATGTCTCATGAGGCATCAGTGTCAAGTCAAGTGCCTTTACAATTACTGGCAAGTGCCCGGCCTGGGTGGGGCACTCGAGGACTTTCGCTGTGCGATGCTGCCTGCAGATGTCCTGGGATGAGTAGGCTCTGCCTTGTGCGATTACCCACTGGATGCTACAGCAAAACAGCACTGGAAAATGCTCTAATCCTAAAACCCAGCACTGCCGCTTCCAGCAGCAGGCACCTGTAGAAAAACCTTAGAAATCTCAATTCAGCACCAACCAATCGCAATAGAAACTTATAGTGACCGACAGGGGACGGAGAAGATCTAGCACATGTAGGGTGGTTGTCCCGGCCCTCAACATCTGTAATTGGTTGGAATAGAGAAAAAGCAGCCCCTGGTTAAAATAAAAGCCCAACAGCAAGGGAATGGGAAGTTGACAGCTCATGGAAGTGAAGTCTCAGCTATCCCTTAAGTGTGGTACACCAAGTTGTCATCAGAGAAGCTAGAGCGCTAACTTGGTCAGTTCACATAATGTGCCACCATTGGACCCTTGTTGTTGGACTTAACAAGCCTCAGCATCCTGTTCAGTCGAAGCCCCTTTGACGTCAATGAACAAAGAGGACTGGGTGGGCATCGCTCTCTGCAGAGGAATGGAGCAGCCGCAGCTGTCGCCTGCATTCTTCCTGCTAAGGATATCATCAGCCCGATGCGTGCATGCCTCTGTAGAAGGACTCCAGGCTGCCGATGCTCTGCAGGCACTCAGCCCTTTACGAATACAAGTGCATGGCCTTGCAGGCAGTCTCCAGGATGTAACTGAACCCCTGCTGCAGCACTAGGGTAAGTTTCTGAACATCTCTTCTGAAATGTAGGGGTGGCTGAGCAATACTCTGCCTGCTTGCGGAACCTCACTGAATTTGGATGAGTTGTTTTGTAACTCCACGGAATTCCGCAGAGTGAAACTCTGTGAACTCCGTCTAGGCCTATTCCTGATACATCCGCAATGGAAATGCAACCTGGAATGAGTAGGAACTTGACTAATAGAGATTTGCATTCAAGCATTTCAAGATAAACATCTGGATTTACCCCACAAGAATTAGATGATTGGCTTAGAGGGTTTAGTACCCCAATTAGGAAAAATCGAATTTCTGACACTGCTCCAGTCCTAGTGAAGAGAAAAATATTAGATGTAGCCCAGCTGAAAGTAGAGCTAGAAGAAATGATTTCCAGGAAGAGGAACTATTGTTCCTGTGTAAAGATATTACCAGATGAGCATGACAAACACAGGAGAAGATTATTGAATCGGCTCAGAAATATGAAACCGACATTCAGAAATCAAAGGTTTTGCACAGGACATACAGATTAGACTTTAATGACAAAGACTATTGCAAACATGAGGCCAGCTGGAATGAAATTACAGTTTAAGGAACTGATGACACTGAACAAGAAATGGAGCGAAAGAGAGAAATGGGAAGGTAGATGGTCGAAAAAGAAGGAAGTACAGATGGTTAGGATTAACCCTGGGCGAAGTGCTACGCTACGCTCGCGTAGTTTGCGAAGCTTGCGCTACTTCGCACAACGCGAATTGCACGTAGCACAGTGCGAACACGCGTAGCGTAGCGTAGTGCCGCGGTCATTTTTTGCTTGCTCGCGGTCCTCAACGTCAAGTTGGCGACCGCGAGCAAGCAAAATGACATCCCAGCGAGACTTTTTCCTCGTTCGCGATCAGCAACATCAAGTTGCCGATCGCGAGCGTGGAAAATAAACCTCCGGCGAGATTCTCAACGCGGGAGGTCAGGTTTCTCATTGCAGTGGTCGCGTATGCTCGCGACCGCTCGCGATGAGAAACTACCAGTCCGCGTTGAGAAAGCTGCCGCTCGAGTAAAAATCTACTCGAGCAGCAGTAAAAGACAGCTCGCACTGTGCAAGTTGCCGTTTTCAATGATTGCACAGTGCGGACAAGCATCCGGCACTGTGCAATCATTGCGAACAGTGCGCTACGCAGCTCGCGTAGTGCCACGCGAAGCTTGCGTAGCGCGAACTGCACTTTGCGTAGCTTCGCGAAGCATTACTTCGCGAACTACGCCCACCCTTAGTTAGGATGCAGTGCCTTCCAGTCGTGATTGACGAAGGCTTAGATGAAGTATATATGCTTCCTATGAGGGAGGTATGTGGTGGAGGGTATCTGCATGTGCCATGAACTAGAGGTGATGTTTTGTCATTCACAAACGAATTCCAGAAATTGAGAGATTATCCAGTGGAATGGTATAAACAGATTGAAAGGTTTGTGAAAATCTCAAAAGTCCTGTGGATAGATTTGAATATCCTGTTTGACATTGTGGTTCCTGGAGATTTGTGGACTGAGTGTAAAATTTCTGTAGATTGGCCTGACTCCAAACAAAAGAGGGGTCCTAGAACAGGTACCCCATCTCCGGTGGTATTGAAGAATTACCAGCAAGTGATTTCTTTCCTGAAAACTAACATTTCTCCTGAAGACATTGATTGGCTAAAAATTGACAGAACTACCCAAGAACTTAAAGAATCAGTTTATGTTTTTTACAAGAGATTGATACAGGTTTTCAGAAAGTACAGTGGAACTGAAAATGTTGCAGAAAAAGATATGGGAAATTTTGTTTACAGATTCATGAATGGTTTGAGACCTGATATTTCTTCCATGATTTATCAGTGTTTACTATGTTGAGAGAACAAAGTGATTGACTAGATTTTGCGTTATGCTAAGTACTGTGGAGATGAATTAGAATGAAAGCACAAGAAGTTGAAAGAGAAATTAATACAAAGTGGTCAGACTCCCTTTGACAATACAATTTCAGCGCAGGGAGGATGTAACACAGTTCTTCTGATGCAAGGTGTTAATGGTTTTCAGCAGCAAAAATTCCAGTCACAAAGTAGAGGCCATGGTGTTTTAGTGGATTCTAGAACGGGTGTTGATTTGTCGGCTTTGAAGAAAACAAATCCTTGTCATGTGTGCAGAAGATTTGGACATTGGAAATGAGAGTGTAAATTTAATGTAAATAATTTTGGAAATCAGATGCAGAATGGAGGAAATGCAGTTTCAGGGAAATGGCATGGGCCAGACTCAACAGACACAAAGACAGAGAGTTCAAACTCCTAATACATCCCAATCAATGCAGCTACCCCAAGCTCCAATGCCTCAACAGAATGTTCTGGTACAAAGGTACAATATGAATCAGAGTCAGCAGATGAATAGTGTCACACCAGTATTTGCTTCAGACAGACGATTTTGAACAGGACCCATCAGCCTGATGGTGCCTGAGGGGGGAGGTGGACTGCGTACTTGGTGCAGCCTTAAAGGTAGACCAGAGTGGTCCATATGTAGATGGAGAGGTAAATGGGAATCATGTCTCATTCCTCCTTGGCACTGGTGCTACCCGCTCTACTGTAAGAACAGAAGAGGTTCATAACCTAACCCTCTCGGGCGAAAGTATCCAAGTTGTAGGAATCACAAATAAAAAGTTGTCCACCCTAATTTCAGAACCAGTTCCTGTTAAAATAGGGCCCTTTGAGCATCGACATTGATTTGTGTGGTTCAATTCCAGTGAATCTGCTTGGACAAGATCTGCTATGTAAGTTAGATTGTTTCATCTATCGCACTCCAAATGGTACTGAGTTTCATACCAATGATGAGGATGTTGTTTTTAAACTTTCCTGACAGAGATCTGACATGGGACTGTATCCCTTACTGACCAAAGAGGATCTACCCATTGAGCTGAGAGACACTGTGTTACCTAAAGTCTAAGACTCAAACCCAATGTCGAATATCCAAGAATCCCACAATTCAATTTGACTCAAGATACTATTGCCGGAATTACTCCTGTGATTGACTCAATGATTGAGCAAGAGATCTTAAGGAGATATAGGGCAGTCCATGTCACTCTTCCATTATGGGCTTGCAGAAGCCGAATGGCAAGTATCGTATTGTGCAGGATTTGCGGAAAATTATTGCGATAGTTGTCCCTATTTGACCTGTAGTGCCGAATCCAGCTGTGATCTTATTTCAAATTCCATGTGAACCTGAATGGTTTTCAGTCATTGGTTTGTGCCAGGCTTTCGTTTCCATTTCCTTGCATGAGGATAGTAAGTTCCTCTTTGCTTTCTGTTTTGGCAATCGTGTCTTGCCATTATTCCGAGTCCCACAAGTGGATACGGAAGCATGAATGTAATTTGGATTTAGTCAGGGGTCGCAGCAGTGATCTCTAGCTTGCCCCCTGCTACTCCTGGCACTTCCTTTGTGACCCCTGGCTTCAGAGGAGGCAAATTCTTTGCTCCCTCAGAGGCCAGGGGTCACAAAGGAAGTGCCAGCAGGGAGCAAGGTGGAAGTCTCAGCTGTTACCCCTGACTACCTCCCATTGACGTCCATAATGGAAAGACCCTCAATTTTTAATCAGATACTCAAGAAAAATATCGATTCTCTGGTGATGCCAAATCATTCAGTTCTAATGCAGTACAGTGAGGTCAACTGGTGGAGTCAAATGCAAAGGAAGGTTTCAGGACTGATACCTTTGTCCTTTTGAATCATCTGGCCAAAAATGGACATTAAGTATCCCCGACTAAGATACAGTTTTGCCAAACTGAAGTCTTATACTTAGGATACCACATTGAAAAAGGAGCTAGGAAAGTGTTGCAGGAAAGAATCGCAGCGATTCTAAACATGAGTCTGCAAACGACCTAAAAAGAATTTTGCATGTTCCTAGGAATGGTCGGCTATTGTTGACAATGGATTCCATATTTCTCCTTGACAGCGAAACTTCTCCAGAAGTTGGCACACAAAGATGTGTCTGATCCGGTGCCCTGGGACGACAGTTGTATGACAGCCTTAACTGAGTTGTGAGAATGCCTGTGTAGGACTCCAGCTCTCGGAATGCCTGATTACAAGTGCTTTGTGTTATTTTGTAGTGAGAGAGAAGGCTGTGTTTATTTCAGTACTGAAACAGGTGCAAGGAAGCGATTGCAGACCAGTCGCTTATTTTTCAGCGACTCCTGGTCCAGCGGCTGCAGCGCTGCCTGGATGTTTGAAAGAGGTGGCATCTGCATGTGTGAGTCTTGAACAGTGTGAAAGCATAGTCATGGGACATCCACTGACTGTGTTTCTGCCTCACTCAGTGGAAACACTTCTGACCCATACTTGGACACAGTATTCAACCAATAGTCGTTTGACTAAATATGAACAAATACTTCTGGGTGTAGAGAATATTGCACTTAAGAGTTGCACAATATTGAACCCATCTTCTCTGTTGCCACAGCCTGGACATGAAAATGTGACTGATGAAGTTCAACATGATTGCCTGGATATGACTGAATTATGTACTACGCCCGACCTGATGTAATGGATGAAGCATTGCCTGAATCTGATCATGTGTTGTTTGTTGATGGTTCTTGCTTGCAAGACAATGAAGGAAATCTCTAAGCTGCATATGCTGTTTGTACTGTTGCAGGTGTTGTGGGAGCATCATGATTGCAAGGAGTGTGCTCAGCTCAAGTATCAGTGCTAATGCGATCTAGCAGCATTTCAGAACAACTCAGAGTTATAATCTTTACTGATAGTCAGTACGGCTTTGGAGTCATACATGACTTTGGGCAATTGTAGTCACAGTGGGGGTTCATGACTTCCTCCGAATCACCTATACAAAATGGAGAAAGTGTGAGGAACCTTTTGCGGTCCCTACAATTGCCTGCCCAAATTGTAGAACTCAAGTGTGTAGCTCATAGGCCAGGCACTGACTATGTGACAGTTGGCAATAGATATGCTGACGAGATGGCCAAGTACTGTGACATAAATTCCCATACCATTAATGGGGAGTTAGTAGATGAAACATCAGATGTCACAAATTGCAATCTATTGCTAACTGCAAAAGACACATGAGAGGAAGTTAGACAATTGCAGGAAGAAGTGTCAAAAACAACAAAGTTGGGTGCTAGAAGGTTGCACCAGAAGGGAGGATGATGGTTGGATTTATACTGATGGCAGACCTGTATTACCTGATAGTTTGTTACCATCTATGGCTGTACATTATCATTGTCCTGCACATGTGGGAAGAGATGCAAGGATACGCTTCTTTCAACAGGTGTGGTTTACCCCTAGATTCAGATCGACTGCAGAAAACATCTGCCAAAGGTGTATAATGTGTCAAATATGGGAAAAAGAACGCTTGTTACAATGAGCCATGTAGGGAAATCAGCAGGTCCCTTCAACCGGATGCAAATGGACTTTATTTAGATGCCCCTTCGCAACGGATTGAGATATGTCTTGGTTATTATTTGCATATTCTCAAAATGGGTGGAAGCTTATCCAACACGCAGGAATGACAGCTTGACAGTGGCTAAATTGTTGCAAAGGGAGTTGATTCCGAGGTTCGGCTTCCAGAGTTCTCTTGAGTCAGATCGAGAAACTAATTTTAATTATGAAGTCCAGGAAATTGTGATGTGCAGCATTACAGGTTGAGCAGAAGCTCCATTGCAGTTACCGTTCAGAGGCTTCTCTGGGCTTGCCGAACAAATAAATGGAGTAATCACAAAAAGGGGCTAGAGGAGGTTTTAGGACCTGCGGGAGCCAACTCCCCACTCATGTATTCACGTCACAAAAGAAGCCCCGGGTCCGTAGTGTTAGGGAGGTCTATCATGTGACTCGAAGTGCTTTAGTGCATAACAGGGGATATCCCTTATTAAGGACAGTTCCCCTCACACACCAGAGGTGTCATGCTTCATCATAGGGGTACCTCCTCGCGTGAGAGACCTAGTCCTCATGCGGGCTACAACCCCCTCGCTGCGAGGGAGGAGCTCAGGGATGTTTTAATAGGGAGGACGGGTGTACTAAAACCCTATGAGTGTGATGAAAAAAAGTGCAGTGCTATAATACAAGTGGTTAAAACTGACTACAGGGTCAGCTATGATGCAGCTTTTATTCAGCTGCCCGGTGTCAGGATTAAAAACAGAATATAGCTCGTAATGCAGGTGCCAGAATTCAAGGCCTCTGTGTTATTACAAGACCAACATGTTTCAGCCTGTCAGACCTAGAATAGTGTCATGGCTTTCTTCAGGGTCGGTAATGTAGCTACTGCAATAAATACGTGAATGGTGCGTGAAAAACTATAGAACAAATTGTGATAAATAAATGGTACAATACTGAACCAGTGAATTTTCGCTGTTCAGCATGTTCAACGTATACCCTATGATGGAGACAAATAACAACGGGCCTGATTCACAGAACTGACTTACGTGAAATACGTAAAGTTAGTAATTTTTGGTATTCACAGAATACACTTACCAATACTAACTTTATGTCCGCTCCCGGGCCGGAGATTCCGGCACTGTGGCGGAATTTCCGCCTCTGGGCCGGAATCTCTGCCTCTGGGCCGGAATCTCCGCCTCCGGGCCGGAATCTCCGCCTCCGGGCCGGAATACCCTCATTTAGGCCGTTTGAGCATAAACGGCCTAAATGAGGGTATTCCGGCCCGGAGGCGGAGATTCCGGCCCAGAGGCGGAAATTCCGCCACAGGGCCGGAATCTCCGGCCCGGGAGCGGACATAAAGTTAGTATTGGTAAGTGTATTCTGTGAATACCGAAAATTACTTACTTTACGTATTTCACGTAAGTCAGTTCTGTGAATCAGGCCCGGTAAGTGTATTCTGTGAATACCGAAAATTACTAACTTTACGTATTTCACGTAAGTCAGTTCTGTGAATCAGGCCCAACATGTCATAATTACATACAAGGATATATCACGAGGGTGCACAATTAGATCCTCCATTAACTCATACATTCTGAAACATTCCCATATTAGAACAATGTGTAATACACTAGGATGCGTGACTCACCACACTGGGTATATGGAGTTCACCACATCTGTCCCGGCTTCTTAGCCATATGGTACGTGCGCCACAACCTGTGGAAGAAGGTTTGTAGCATTTAAAACCAGAGAGCCCCAGGGGGGGAAAGTAAGAAAGTAGAACGCTATGTCAGGGTTTGTGAGAGGTATCTGAGACGTACGCAGACTCCAAATGTAATTATCCATCAATTTACATTAAGGCAAACTCAAATACTCCAGGTGCTGAAGCAGTGCGGTGTGCAGGACATGGGCCGTAGAAAATGGATCTCAAAATGACCACCCGGGAAGGCGAGGTGGCCCAATTTGCCCTACTGAGAATCAGGAGGAGCCCGAAGTGAATGCGGGCAGCAAGAGCAAGGAAGTATGCCTGGGTGTTGGATCAGGCAGAGGGGGAGCTGTCAGAGTGCCAGGAACCCCTTAAATGTAACAGGGTGGTGCCCCAGTGCACATTGAATGGGCACAACGGTCTACTCAAAGGGTGGGATGGGGGTGCCGGTGGTGACAATAGCCCGGCGTGGTTATGTCACCCGATTGCCTTAGAAGGGCAGTATTGTGGTATTAGCGAGAGTGGGACCACAGCAAGGGTGGTGTAGGAAAGCTTACCGGCGAATTTGCAGTTCTCCGTGAAAGGCAGCGCTCGTCCAGGAACAGGAGAACGAATGCTAACGGACGTGCGGCTTAAGTAGGCTGATCGATAGGAAAAACGAAATCACCTGCGAGTGGAAATGAGGCCGGATATCCGCCGGAAGCTGTTGCAGGCTGGGAACGGTAGTTCCCATGGCGGTAGTCATAGTAACGTGTGCACGCTGCACGTAGTTGCAGTGATTGAAAGTCGGACTGTTATCCAAAAGAGCCAAACAAGGGGCAGATATACTGGGCATAGCGCTGCTGGTGTAGAAGCGCTAAACTGATAGGAAATTGCCCGGATGAACAAGTACGGGGCGCTGCTAATGTTGTGCCGGAGGAAGGAAGGGGTGGCGGCTGCGCTATTAGTATTGCAGTGCTAACAGGTGGCAGAAAGGGATACGCTCTCGCTGTAGGAGTGACCGTGAGGCAGAGGGCGATCATGTCATGGGCAGATGTCCTGACACCGTGTTGCCGCTAAAGTGTGGGGCATATGTAACAAGTGCTAGGCTCACAGGAGCCATACGGGGGGCGCTGCTAGTAGTAGACCGGATTGGGGGCTAGCCCGAACAGCCATTGAGGGGGAGAGCCCATATGGGGTGTCTAGTGCGTGGCGCCACTCGTGTTAAAGCGCTGGAGGTGATTGCGGCTGCGCTCTCGCTGTGAGGCTGACAGTGAGGTAGGAGAACCTGCCAGTGCCAGCTAAGAGATGGTTGCGCTTTCGCTATAAGGGTGACAGTGAGAACCAGGGTATTCATGCCAGTGCCAGCCAGGGAATGTCATCATTGAGTCCCACATTCGCGGTGCCCAGCCTGTAGACCCACCTCTGCTCTAACCTGAGGAGTTTGGTTGCCAGACCAGGTGTGGTTGCGTTCATATTTGGTTTGTCAAGGATAGTCCAGCTAAGTGTATCTGCTCCATGCTGCAAGTCAAAGAAGTGTTTGGTTAGTTTCGTTATTTGTTTCGCGCACCTAATCGTGCTCTTATGTTCCAGGATTCTGGTGCGTACCTTTCTGGTGGTCATACCCACGTACCTTAACCCACAGGGACAGGTGATAAGGTAGACAACCCGTTCACTGTTGCAATTTGTGTGTTGTTGCAATACCCATGGTCTAGATGTTCCTATGTCTATGCTTTTAGTCACCTTCGTTTGTGCACAAACAGCACAAGACCCGCATGGATTGATTGATGGATAGTGGCCTTGTTTGTGCGCAAACAGCACAAGACCCGCATGGATTGATTGATGGATAGTGGCCTTGGACGTTGGGTAGGTTCCATAAAGTATTGAGTCTTGGTATATTTGTGGGTGGGGGTCTAGTGTGGATCAATCAATCAATCAACCAGGGAATTGTAAGCGCGCTACTCACCCGTGAGGGTCTCAAGGCGCTGAGTGGGGGGTCCGCAGATCTGTTTAGCCGAAGAGCCAGGTCTTGAGGGTCTTCCTGAAGGTGTTCAGGGAGGGGGCGCGTCTGATGTCTGCCGGTAGCTCGTTCCAGGTCTTGGCTGCAATGTAAGAGAAGGATCTTCCGCCTGCTCTGGCTCTGTGGATGCGCTGGGTTTCGGCCAGTGCGAGGTTGGAAGATCGGAGGTTTCTTTTGGGTACGTGGAAGTTGATTCTGTCGTTAAGGTATTTGGGTCCGTTGTTGTGTAGGCATTTGTAGGCGTGAGTGAGGATTTTGAAAGTGACTCTTTTCTCCATGGGGAGCCAGTGGAGACTTCGTAGGTGTTGGCTGATGTGTTCGCGTCGGGGGATGCCGAGGACGAGTCTGGCGGCGGTGTTCTGTACTGTCTGGAGTTTGCGGAGTAGGGACTTGTTGATGCCGGCGTAGAGTGTGTTTCCATAGTCCAGTCTGCTGGTGATGAGTGCATGGGTGACTGTCTTCCTTGTCTCAGGGGGGATCCACTTGAAGGTCTTGCGGAGGATGCGGAGGGTGTTGAAGCAGCTGGAGGTGACGGCGTTGACCTGTCGGTTCATGGTAAATGATGAGTCGAGTACGATACTGAGGTTCTTGGCGTGGTCTGAGGGGGTAGGTGGGCTTCCGAGGGTGGTCGGCCACCAGGTGCTGACTCATGCAGAAGGGGTGGTACCGAGGACGAGGACTTCTGTCTTCTCGGCGTTGAGCTTCAGGCAGCTGTTGGTCATCCAGACTGCGACGTCTTGCATTCCTTTCTGGAAGTTGAGTTTGGCAGTGGTGGGGTCTTTGGTGAGGGAGAGGATGAGCTGGGTGTCGTCGGCGTAGGATATGATGTTGAAGCCGTGTTGTCGGACGATGGCTGCGAGGGGGGCCATGTAAATGTTGAAGAGGGTGGGGCTCAGTGATGAACTCTGTGGGACTCCGCAGGTGATTTTCGTGGGGTCGGAGAGGAAGGGTGGGAGTCTGATCCTTTGGCTTCTTCCGGTGAGGAATGATCGGATCCAGTCCAGGGCTGTTCCTTGTATGCCTGCGTCGTGTAGTCTGGCGACTAGTGTGCGATGGGAGACGGTGTTGAAGGCCGATGATAGGTCAAGTAGGATGAGGGCTGCGGAGTGGTCTTGGTCCAGGAGGGTGTGCATGTCATCAGTGGCGGCGAGTAGGGCGGTCTCTGTGCTGTGGTTGCTTCGGAATCCGGATTGGGACGGGTCGAGGACGGCGTTCTCTTCAATGAATCGTGTCAGTTTCCTGTTGACTGTTTTCTCTGCAACTTTGGCTGCGAAGGGGAGGAGCGAGATGGGCCGATAGTTCTTGAGGTCGGTGGGGTCAGCTGTGGGCTTCTTGAGCAGGGGTCTGACTTTGGCGTGCTTCCAGTCATCTGGGAAGGTGCCTGTTTTGAAGGTGGTGTTGATGGTGCGTTGTAGTTCGGGTGCGATGGCGGCCACGGCTCTGTGGTAGATGTGAGGGGGGCAGGGGTCGGTGGGGGCCCCCAAGTGGATGCTTTTCATGGTCGAGGCGGTGTCTTCGGCCGTGATCGGTGTCCAGTTGGAGATGGTGGGCTGGCTGGTGTTTCTGGGGGGCGAGGGGCCGTCTGTGGTGCCTGGTGGATGGTCAATGAAGTTGTCGTAGAGGTTTTTGATCTTGAGGTGGAAATAGGTTCCAAGCTTGTCGCATAGGTCTTGGGATGGGGTGAGGTCTGTGGCTTCGCTGCGTGTGTTGGTGAACTCTGGAATGACACTGAAAAGTTCCTTGGAGTTGGTGGAGTTGGCCAGGATTTTGTTGTGGATGAAGTTCCTCTTGGTGGCTCTGATCTGGTTGTGGTAGTCCGTCATGGCGTCCTTGTAGGTGGTGTGGTTTTTGGTTGTCTTGGTGTTTCTCCAGTTCTTCTCCAGGCGTCTGCAGGTGCGTCTGGCTTCTTGGAGAGCGGTTGTGAACCAGGCGGCTTTCCTGGGGCGTTGTCTGTCGGGGTTGCGTAGCGGGCGAGCTCGTCTGCGCAGTTGGAGATCCAGGTGTGGAGTTCTCTGGCTGCGACGTTTGCGCCGTTTGCGTCGGGTGCCCAGGTGTGGTTGTCTCGGGTGAGGGTGGAGTTAAGTTGCTCGTCGGTAACCTTGCTCCAGTTCCTTCGTGGTGGGCGTGGGGCTGGTTTGGGTGCCTTGGGTTTGTTGATGGCGAAGTGTACGCAGTGGTGGTCGGTCCATGGCAGCTGCATTTTGTGGCTGAAATGGACGTTGTTTCCTGCCGCGAAGATGGGGTCGAGGGTGTGTCCTGCTCTGTAGGTCGGTGTGTTGATGAGTTGTTTAAGTCCGATGCTGTCGAGGTTGTCACGAAGGATAGTGGAGTTGGGGTCGCTGGGGTTGTCGAGGTGGAAGTTCAGGTCTCCAATGAGTATGTAGTTTGTTGAGGCGATGGCTTGGGGTGCGATGAAGTCGGTGATGGTGGTGGCGAAGGGTGTTCGGGGGCCAGGGGGTCTGTAGACGAGGGTTCCTCGGAGTGTGGCTTTGGGGGTGGTCTGGATCTGGAAGTGCAGGTGTTCGGCGGAGGGAAAGGTTTCGCTGGAGGTGGTGAGGCGGAGGGTGCTCTTGTGGGCGATGGCGAGGCCCCCTCCTGGGTGGTTGGGGCGGTCTTTCCTCTGGATCTTGTATCCGTCTGGGATGGCGGTGCTGATGTCGGGGGTGGAGGATGCGTTGGTCTAGGTCTCTGTGAAGAAGGCGATGTCGGGCGAAAGAGAGTCGAGTAGGTTCCAGATTTCCATGGCGTGTTTGTGTACGGAGCGTACGTTGAAGAGGATGCATTTTAGGGTGTCGCCGGTGCTGGCGTCGGCGGTGTTGGAGGCCGGGGTGGCGGTGAGGGTCTGGCGGCAGTTGATGCAGGAGAACTGGCCATGGGTCGTGTTCGGCGAGGCCTGTTGGCATTCTCTAAGTCTTCCAGGGTTGAGTGCGAGGAGGGTGGGGGTGTCGTAGCGATGGGTAGTGGGAGGTCCAGGGTTCCTGGCGCTGGCCGCGGTCGGGTCGCGGACGGGTGTAGACGGGCTTGCCTTTGGTGCGCCTTCAGCGCGCTGGCGGCACACCCACTGCGCGCGTCCGCTGCGCGACCGCGCAGCGGCCGCCATTAAGTAGGGAGGTTGGAGGGAGGAGAGGCTGGGAGGCGGGAGCAGGGGAATTCCGGGGGAATTCGGGGGAAATTCCGGGGGAATTCTGGGGGAGTGGCCGCAGGGGCAGCAGTGGCGAAAGGCAAAAGGAACAGGCAGGCACGAGAAAATAAAAACCGTGGTGGAATTAGAGCAAGACACAGATGGCACAATAACACAAGGCACAATAACAGTGGCACAACAGGGAAAAAATTAAGAAAAAAAACGGCTGAGAAAGGTTACGCTGGTTGGAGGCAGTCTGGTCCCAGTTGGAGCGGGCAGCAGGCGCAGGAGCGGGCAGCAGCCTCGAACCTCCCAAGGAGGAGGTCGGGGTCTGGAGGCAAGAGACGGCACAGCGGAGCAGCGGGGAGAGAGTGGACCTAGACCAAGGGTCGGAGGTCTTACTCCCAAGAAATCAAGGTATCCTTCAAATTGCGGCCCCTTTTGTATGCAAAGACGGGTTTCTCAAGAGTCAATAGTCCTTTATTAAGAATGTTCCAATTGTATAATATGGATCTTTTGACTATATTCGAGAGAGTGCTGTAGGTGTTGATGCATACTAATTTAGATGAGCTTTCTTTGTCACTTTGCGGTTCTAGTAGGGCTTCCCTGTTGTTATTAAGGGCACGTTTCGAGGATTTCTTAATCAAGTTAGCTGGGTAGTGTCTATCCAGTAGGTTATTTTGTAACCTTGAGGCATGCGTGTTGTACTTCTCAATGCTGGAACAGTTCCGACGGAGTCTCAGAAACTGCCCATAGGGCAGGTTGTCCGGCAATGCTTTCGGTGATAGCTCTCATATTGAAGTAGAGCATTGCGGGCCATTGGTTTCTGGTAGAGTTCAGTTTCAAGGGTTCCTCCCGATGGATAGATCCACAGATCCCAGAAGGCCAGTCCCTCCTTACTGTAATCACATGTGAATCGTAGGTGATCGTTCCTGTTGTTCAGCCAATTGTGGAAGAGTTTGATGGTAGCGTCATCTCCTCGCCAAATGACGAGGATATCGTCTAAATACCTCTTCCATAAAATTATCTGTGTGAGGAATGGATTGTCCCTCCCAAGGACAACACCTTCTTCGAACACGTGCATGTAAAGGTTCGCTAGACTGGGTGCGAAGGTGCTGCCCATGGAAGTTCCTGAGATTTGGAGGTACAGTTGTGTCTCAAATTGAAAAAAGTTTTCTTTCATTGCCAGTTTGGCGCACTTCATAATGAAGGAGATTGGTGTGATAGTCTCTGGTGGATGTTGTGTCGGTAATTGTTCAGCCGTGTCCAAAGTCTGGTCCTGAGGGATACAGGTGTACAACGATTCCACATCAAACGAAACTAGATAGTCGGTGAGTGGGTCAAAATGTATTTTGCCCAAAAGGCGTAACACGTCCGTAGTGTCCTTCAGGTATGTGGGCATGTTGCACACCAGTGGTCTGAGGAAAAAGTCAACGAATTGTGACAATGGTTCCAAGGCAGAACCGATGCCTGAAATGATCGGTCTGCCCGGGGGAGGTCTCTGTGGTTTGTGAATTTTAGGTAGTATATAGAAATAGGGTATCGTCAGAGATTTAGTGCAGTGAAAATCAGCTTCTTGTGCGGTGATCCAGTCATTTTCACATGCTTCCTTTGTCATTCTAGAAATGGTTTCCATGATCCGCTCCGTGGGATCTTTTTCCAAGCGCCGGTATGCGGTGTCGTTGGTGAGTTGTCGTAAACACTCTGTCCTATAGGTGTCCGTATCGAGTATTACCGTTGCTCCGCCTTTGTCGGCGCTTTTGATGGTGATGGTTCTATCCATGGTCAGGGACCGGAGAGCTTCTTGTTCTCTTCGCGGGATGTTGTTGTAGGTCTTTGCTGATGATGATAGTCCAGAAGTAAGGTCTTTAAAGACTGCTTTTTCGAAGGTTGCTACCCCAGCTGGGAGTGCACCAATAGGTGGATTGAATGTTGACTTTAGGCGCAAATTGGTATTCTTATTCTCCGTATTATTGGTCAATGTTTCTTTATCTGCAAAGAAAAAATGTAGTCTGACCTTTCTAAAGAACTGATGTACTTCTTGTTGGATTTTGAATGGGTCAACGATGTTGGTTGGTACAAAACCAAGGCCCCGATTTAAAATTGCAGTTTCATCTGGAGTCAGTTCTCGTTTGCTCAGGTTTACTATCAAGCTGGTTCCCTGTTGTCCGCTCTTCGTCATGCTCCTCGTGCTCCGTTGGTCGATCGGAGAGCTCCAATGCACTTGCTGTTGGGTCCGTCGGCGGCCTCGTGATCGGCCGCGGTCCTGCTCTAAAAAAGGCTGACCATAGCCTGCTGGTGGATTTTGTTGAAAATTCATCATTGGGCCTGGTTGACCCTGTCCAAAGAAGGGAAAACTGGGACAGCTCCAAGGGTTCGGGGGCCACCATTGGTTATACTGGGCTCCTCCTCGTGGTCCTCGCCAGTTCCTTCGGTTATGGTATTGTAGTCTTGGGTTGGCATTACCTTGACTTGTGTCCGAGTCGCTGGATGTGTCTTCTCTATCCGATGACGAATAGTTCGATCCATATCTTCGGCCTGCCCTGTGATACTCTGGAGGTTGGTATGAAGCATCAGTGTATGGGTAAACCTTTTCCATGGAGAACCCTTGAAACTGAACTCTACCAGAAACCAATGGCCTGCAATGCTCTACTTCAATATGAGAGCTATCACCCAAAAGCAATTTCGGGACAACCTGCCCTATGGGCAGTTTCTGAGACACCTTCGGAACTGTTCCAGCATTGAAAAGTACAACACACATGCCTCAAGGTTACAAAATAACCTACTGGATGGACACTACCCAGCTAACTTGATTAAGAAATCCTCGAAACGTGCCCTTAATAACAACAGGGAAGCCCTACTAGAACCGCAAAGTGACAAAGAAATCTCATTTAAATTGGTATGCGTCAACACCTACAGCACTCTATCGAATATAGTCAAAAGATCCATATTATACAATTGGAACATTCTTAATAAAGCCTTAATAAAGGACAATTGACTCTTGAGAAACCCCTCTTTGCATACAAAAGGGGCCGCAATTTGAAGGATACCTTGATCCACACTAGACCCCCACCCACAAATATACCAAGACTCAATACTTTATGGAACCTACCCAACGTCCAAGGCCACTATCCAGGCGGGTCTTGTGCTGTTTGCGCACAAACAAAGGTGACTAAAAGCATAGACATAGGAACATCTAGACCATGGGTATTGCAACAACACACAAATTGCAACAGTGAACGGGTTGTCTACCTTATCACCTGTCCCTGTGGGTTAAGGTACGTGGGTATGACCACCAGAAAGGTACGCACCAGAATCCTGGAACATAAGAGCACGATTAGGTGCGCGAAACAAATAACGAAACTAACTAAACACTTCTTTGACTTGCAGCATGGAGCAGATACACTTAGCTGGACTATCCTTGACAAACCAAATATGAACGCAACCACACCTGGTCTGGCAACCAAACTCCTCAGGTTAGAGCAGAGGTGGGTCTACAGGCTGGGCACCGCGAATGTGGGACTCAATGATGACATTCCCTGGCTGGCACTGGCATGAATACCCTGGTTCTCACTGTCACCCTTATAGCGAAAGCGAAACCATCTCTTAGCTGGCACTGGCAGGTTCTCCTACCTCACTGTCAGCCTCACAGCGAGAGCGCAGCCGCAATCACCTCCAGCGCTTTAACACGAGTGGCGCCACGCACTAGACACCCCATATGGGCTCTCCCCCTCAATGGCTGTTCGGGCTAGCCCCCAATCCGGTCTACTACTAGCAGCGCCCCCCGTATGGCTCCTGTGAGCCTAGCACTTGTTACATATGCCCCACACTTTAGCGGCAACACGGTGTCAGGACATCTGCCCATGACATGATCGCCCTCTGCCTCACGGTCACTCCTACAGCGAGAGCGTATCCCTTTCTGCCACCGGTTAGCACTGCAATACTAATAGCGCAGCCGCCACCACTTCCTTCCTCCGGTACAACATTAGCAGCGCCGCGTACTTGCTCATCCGGGCAATTTCCTATCAGTTTAGCGCTTCTACACCAGCAGCGCTATGCCCAGTATATCTGCCCCTTGTTTGGCTCTTTTGGATAACAGTCCGACTTTCAATCGCAGCGTGCACACGTTACTATGAACTACCGTTCCCAGCCTGCAACAGCTTCCGGCGGATATCCGGCCTCATTTCCACTCGCAGGTGATTTCGTTTTTCCTATCGATCAGCCTACTTAAGCCGCACGTCAGTTAGCATTCGTTCTCCTGTTCCTGGACGAGCGCTGCCTTTCACGGAGAACTGCACATTCGGCGGTAAGCTTTCCTACACCACCCTTGCTGTGGTCCTGCTCTTGCTAATACCACAATACTGTCCTTCTAAGGCAATCGGGTGACATAACCACGCCGGGCTATTGTCACCACCGGCTCCCCCATCCCACCCTTTGAGTAGACCGTTGTGCCCATTCAATGTGCACTGGAGCACCACCCTGTTACATTTAAGGGGTTCCTTGCACTCTGACAGCTCCCCCTCTGCCTGATCCAACACCCAGGCATACTTCCTTGCTCCCGCTGCCCGCATTCACATCGGGCTCCTCCTGATTTTCAGTAGGGCAAATTGGGCCACCTCGCCTTCCCGGGTGGTCATTTTGAGATCCATTTTCTATGGCCCATGTCCTGCGCACCGCAGTGCTTCAGCACCTGGAGTATTTGAGTTTGCCTTAATGTAAATTGATGGATAATTACATTTGGAGTCTGCGTACATCTCAGATACCTCTCACAAACCTTGACATAGCGTTCTACTTTCTTACTTCCCCCCCCGGGGCTCTCTGGTTTTAAATGCTACGAACCTTCTTCCACAGGTTGTGGCGCACGTACCATATGGCTAAGAAGCCGGGACAGATGTGGTGAACTCCATATACCCAGAGTGGTGAGTCACGCATCCTAGTGTATTACACATTGTTCTAATATGGGAATATTTCAGAATGTATGAGTTAATGGAGGATCTAATTGTGCACCCTCGTGATATATCCTTGTATGTATTTATGACATGTTGTTATTTGTCTCCATCATAGGGTATACGTTGAACATACTGAACAGCGAAAATTCACTGGTTCAGTATTGTACCATTTATTTATCACAATTTGTTCTATAGTTTTTCACGCACCATTCACGTATTTATTGCAGTAGCTACATTACCGACCCTGAAAAAAGCCATGACACTATTCTAGGTCTGACAGGCTGAAACATGTTGGTCTTGTAATAACACAGAGGCCTTGAATTCTGGCACCTGCGTTACGAGCTATATTCTGTTTTTAATCCTGACACCGGGCAGCTGAATAAAAGCTGCATCATAGCTGACCCTGTAGTCAGTTTTAACCACTTGTATTATAGCACTGCACTTTTTTTCATCACAGCAAGCTCTCATAGGGTTTTAGTACACCCGTCCTCCCTATTAAAACATACCTGAGCTCCTCCCTCGCAGCGAGGGGGTTGTGGCCCGCGTGAGGACTAGGTCTCTCACGCGAGGAGGTACCCCTATGATGAAGCATGACACCTCTGGTGTGTGAGGGGAACTGTCCTTAAAAAGGGATATCCCCTGTTATGCACTAAAGCACTTCGAGTCACATGATAGACCTCCCTAAAACTACGGACCCGGGGCTTCTTTTGTGATGTGAACAAATAAATGGCACATTGAAATCCAGATTGGCGAAAGTGTGCGCTTCAACATCTTTGAAGTGGCCAGGAGAACAGGATTGTCACCCTATGAAGTTATAATGGGCTGAGTGATGAGACAGCCAGCTGTTCCTGCTAATGCTTTAGTCAACATAACAGATGATCTGGTCCTGGACTATTGTAAAGGTTTGGCCGATGTAGTACGTTCTGTGTCTCATCAAATTGGAAAGGCTGTGCTTGCAAACGAACAGGAGCAGTGCCATGGCCTCAGTTCTGGTGACTGGGTCTTGGTGAAGAAGCATGTGCAATAATTGTGCTTGGAGTCCCATTGGAAAGGATCTTACCAGGTGATCCTGGTGACCAACACTTCTGTAAAGTGCAGAGGTCTCCTGAACTGGGTACGTGCCACACATACTTGCAGAGTCCCATGTCCCCTTGATGACATAACAGCACCTGTCCCTGCTATGCCAGTGATCAGAGAGAGACAGAGGGTGCAGGTTAGTCAAGCTGTTGGGGACCTGCAAGCTGCTGGGACAGCACTCGTTTGGCCTGAGGGAGCTCCGAGAGAGTCAACTAATGTTGGTAGCGAAGGGTCTCAGCCAGTAGAGTTGACTTCAAGAAGTGTTGACCCTAACAAAAGGCCTAGTGCACCAAGAAAGCTAGTTGTACCTGGAGTCGGTTGGCCCAGAAAAGGTGAGATACTGCAACGTTGCCTAACAGAAGGAAGAGTGCGATACCACAGACCATTCCAGAAAGTTCTGAGCAATCTGACCAGAGTGACAGTGATGATGAGAGAGCAGTTATACGGAGATCAAAAAGAGTGAGAGTATCCAGTCAAAAGTAAACGTCTCCTGGATGGACTTATCTGTTTGCAAATGAATGGGAGCAGGAGTTTGCTACCTTTTACTTTAACAATACGAGTCCTCCTGAACCTCTTTGAAACAAACCTTGTTATGGATTTGAATTTCAGTCTTGGTGTACCGCTTGAAGGACTGACGCAATTTATCCTAAATATACTCATCAACGAAGCTGATCTGTGCATTTCTCATTTTGAACAGAACCATTGAACTGTGCCTTGGTATTCTTGTGCCAAACTTTGCCAAATTGCTCAAACCATTTGCTGCTATGTTTTTGCAATTTTCAATTTTTTTAAATGGTCTGAATTGTTAGAAGCTATGAACACTGAATTCTCTCCTAGATGCAAACGTGTGTATGCAGGCATTATTTCTGTTATTGTTCTGATATTAGTTACATTGCTTATTATTTTAAAATTGCCACATTATGTACTCGTTGAAAATTTTAAGCTTACCACTTCTTTCAAAACTGCTAAAACTAATGGCATTGATTTTACTGCTTTGAATGACAACACTTTAAATCTTGATTTCTCAAATTCTGAACCTTCACTAAAAGTCTATACTAGATTGCTTAATGAGTATCAATGCTAGTGATTGCTACGCATGTATGCAATTACCTGCATCAGTTGCCGAAGGTGTGACTTACCATAGCTGGAGTTTCTTACAATGTGTTGACTAGTTTGTTTTATGGTACCGATTGCTTACATTATTATTATTCAAATCAAGATCTGGCCTTTTCTGAACTTCCTGTACTAAAAAGCTTAAACCTACATCCTGAAGCTTCGCCTGTTGAAACTATGGACTATCTATTCAGACCGACTCAATCTTTGGATATGGCTTAGGCACATAGAAACAACCTAACCTGTAAAATAGGGAGGGCTGAGAAGAAATTCATAGATTTAGTAGAGAGTAGATGGAATAATGCAGCTAATAAAACTGATGCAACTTTAAAATGAACTCTTTTTAATTTACCAGGAGAAGCAAACAAATTAGTAGAAGGGGTAGCTACTTTAGCCTTAGACTGGCAGCATAAAGGAAAACTTTGTATATACAGAAAAAGATCAAATACTAATACAAAATTTGTAGGTCATAGTAAATGTGAACATACTTTCGATGTTTATGATCCTATCTTTCCTGGAGGGCATTATACATGTCGAAAGAATGCCTATTATAAATTGCCGAGAGGCTGGTATGGAAGCTGTAGTCTGGGAATAGTTTTTCCCAAAATTTATCATGTGAAACAAATTTGAGAAGAATTAAAAGAGACAAACGGAAGAATGAAGAGAGGTGTGAGTACTAGTGAAATAGTGGGTGACATTTTGGAGCTTTAATTCCTTCTGTAGGAGTAGCATTAAATTTGAATAAAATTAGAAAGCTTTCTACTACAGTAGCTAAATTAGCCACCAGTACAGCTGGGGGATTTTCTGTTGTAGATATTGAAATTATTTCAATAAGATCTGTGGTGATGCAAAATTGACTTGCCCTTGACGTTGTTCTACCGAAGGAGGGCAGAGTCTGTCGGTTGTTAGAAGTCCAACAATGTTGCATACCAGACAAGAGTAGCGATCTAGAGAGTATATTAAAAATATTACTGACTTAAACAAAGACCTAAAAGGAATAAAAATCTGATGGTGCCGGGAAATAATAGGGAAGGGATTGTCAACTGTTAGCAGCTGGTTAGGTAACTTAGGTAATGGACTAGTGATTTTAATGTTGAGACCATTAGTAGCGATCTCTTTGTGCATACTGCTGATGATACTAGCTATCAAATTCTGTAAATATAAAAAGGAAAAAAGAGGAATGAAAAAAACAAGATCAGAGCTTGAACTAGAAGTTGAAACAATGTAAATATTATGATGAAATGAAAATTTGAAAAGAGCTTAGAAGAAAAAGGCTGAAGACAACACAAATGTGATTTGTGAAGACCTGATGTGGATTTTTATGATGGCTTAAGTCGCCACCAGAGGGGGTTTAATGCAGCATAAAAGCTAATCTTGCCTTACACAACATTAAAACCTGTCTCGATAATGAAAACATAAATGTGCACTTTGCACACATCTTGAAAAATGACACAGAAACTTAGAAAATGTAATGTGCCAGCACTGTAAAAGCGTGCTTGACTAGGTAGAAACAGTAGGATTAATCAACTAGTGAATTTAAGATGTTTAAGTAAATGATTACCTTATATTCTTAACAAGAGATTATTGTAGGCAATTAATACTCTTGATGCAGAAGGCATATTTAAGTGCAGACTTTATTGGAGCATCCACACGCAACGAAGACTGGTTCCTAGCTGAACAGAATCCTCACATCCAAATTTGGACTGCATGCATATAACAAAGACTGACCAATAATTACAAAGATACACAGCAATAAGGTAAAACACTGTTAAGGTAAGGAAGCTTAGTTATAGAACATAGAATTAGCATGGTATAAAAATAAATACTGAACTCTACCTAGTTACCACAGAGATGTCATAAAAACTGGCGATAACTTAGCATTGCTATTGACTTCATTGCAGAGTGTCCTTACAAATTCGTCCTTAGTGCAATTCCTAAACTAAATGTTACTAGATGTTTGAAATTGTCAGAATAAGTGCTTAACTTGATAAAAAAAAATTGCGTTCAAGAACGATTTTATTTTAATGATTTTTAGAATTAATTTCCATGTTGCTACTTTTTGAAGTAGTGGTAGTCGACCATACTTGAAGTTGAATATTTCTGTGTAATCATTACTGACAACATTACAAAATGCTTATATATGATATATGTGATTTGCTTCATTATGATTAAATTTAACTTAATTTGGAGTTTATTATATTAAATATGAAATGTTGAATTTAAACACATTGAGATGTCTTTTCATCTTAGACTACATTATTTCATAGCCTTGTGCAATGGACTTTGATACGTTTTCTCAAATGTTGCTTTATTTGTTCTTGGTTCATGCGACATTCCTTTTGACAACAAAATTCTTTTTACCCCATTGTGTGTGAATTGTGAGAAAATGACTTTTCCCCTATATCTGTGGAAAGTAGCAGAATAAACAAGCTCTTTGTCAACTAACCTGTGAGGATGGGAGGATAGTCGTTTCT
Organism: Calotriton arnoldi; assembly: GCA_963921515.1. Classification (NCBI taxonomy): domain Eukaryota; kingdom Metazoa; phylum Chordata; class Amphibia; order Caudata; family Salamandridae; genus Calotriton; species Calotriton arnoldi. The sequence continues at coordinate 41,001 of CAWUFW010016609.1, read as the reverse complement.
CATGATATGTGTGAGAAAATATGCTGGAGTTAAAATTTGTACCTGGAAAGACAGAAGGATGATCACATGATGATCAGACCATTGTGGACTGCCAATTGATGTCATAATGACAAATATGTACTATATTACTACTTCGTATGGGAGGAGGAATATGCATTCACGTTACATTTTTGTTTTTCTGCATTTTAATGCTTTTGATGTGCTTTTGAGCAGAGCTTTGCCTAAGCTCAGACAACTTTGTTTCACTTTTCCTTGCCTCCAACCTGCATGCCAAACTTACTTTTATGCCCTTTGCTTATTGCCCTTGCCGATGAACTTGACTGTTGGACGACTTGGAGCAGTTTGGTGAGAAACCAGACTTGAACTTTCCTGATTGATGCTCCATTTCCCCTTGCCCATTCCCATGGACTTTTTCCTTATTCGACTCTAACTTTAACCCTTGCCCGTGCTAAGAAAACCTTTTAGAACCAACTTCTTCCTTTGTTGGTGATAGAAATTGTTTTGTTAACTTAAAACCATCCTCTTTATGGATTTTTTTAAATTTAGGGATGGATTAGTTCAACTAGATGTTTGATTTTATATTTTGAACTGTTAGATTCATGACCAAGCTTCTTAAAATGTTACTTATATGCATTGATTTTGGATCTTTAATACAATAACCAAATTCTCTAAAGTTGCCTGAGTCTTATTGTTTCTAATGTTCTTTCTTTAGAAAGTGTGCTGATTTTAAATGCCTAACAGAGATAGTCACATATTATTTTCAGGACATCAGGTTCTTTTACTCTTGTTCTGTGCAGCCACAGCAGAGCTATTGGTTTGCATGATTCTTGTTAGATTAACCTTCTTTAGAAGTTTTAGTTTACCAATTGCCATTGTTGATTTCCATAGCATGGTTTTGAGAGTAATTTACCTGAACGTGATTACCAATTTGTGAGTTGGCTGCCGATTAATGGTCCTCATTGCGTAGCTGACAGTTGGACATCATGTTTCCTCACCCCTCACTATGACAGAGAAAGGTCCATCGGAGGACCATCGCCTCTGAGGTGAAGTATTGAACCTGAGTAGAAATCCTACTCATATGGGCCTGGTAGGAGTGTTAAGGTTATGCTTGTAAGTGTAATGGGCGTCCGCTGCAACACAGGGGCCGATTCCGATTCGGGCCGGAAAACATACCGACCGACTCGGTACGGGAATATAGTCCGACCGATACGTACCGGCGCTGCCAAGACCCGCGTAGTACGATGAAATGCATGTGAATCACGACGACTCGTACGGAACACAAGCCGAACGACCGAACCGCACGGAAACCAGCTATCCGGCCGGGAAACCACGCGAATCGAACCGACCGACACACACCAGGAATGAACCCGACCGAAACGTACCCGCGAACTCCGACCCGTGCAGTACGATGCAATGCGTGGGAAACCAGACCGAGTCGCACGGAGCCCAAGCCGTACGACCGACACGCATACAAAACCCAGCCGAAGCAACCCAATACTCCGCGACCAACGCGTACGCTGCACATGAAACCTAGCAGAAACACAGCGTGAACGACTCGGAGAAGCTCGCACGAGACAACTGCAGCGTCCTACTCGGTCAGAAGAAGAACGTCTCCTACATGCACAAAAAATACAAAGGAAAAAATACAAAAAAAAGGGCCAAACAAGCAATTACAAAGCCAATAAATACTGGGGGAAAACATGGAACAAAGACACACCCACAACTCCACCCATATAAAGGCCACAAATCCCTACCATGATCCTTTGCAAATTCAACTGACCTGCCAGCACAGAACACCATCAGACAGCAACCACAGACACACTCACAGCTCATCCATCACACAAGCCACACACCATTAGCACCTCAACAAATAGCACCCTCACATACACCCAGCAAAACCTACACTCACACACCCTCACTTGCACACACACACACACATCAATCACCACCACCACCCATCACCATGCCCCCAAAGAAGAATCCAAAGTTCCTAGACAGTGAATTGGAAGTTCTGGTAGATGAGATCCTCAGGGTAGAGCCACAGTTGTTTGGTACATTGGTCCAACAGACCCCCATGTCGCAGAAAACCAAGATGTGGGAGAGGATCGTCGACAGGGTGAACGCACAATCACCATGTTTGCGCACAAAGGAAGACATCCAGAACAGGTGGTATGATGTGCGTAGGAGGGTCAAGGACCTACTAAAGAAGGATTACGTCTTGAGTCAGCGCACCGGCAGTGGCCCTCCTGCCAAACCACTATACCTCAGGCCCTGGGAGGAGAAGGTGCGGGCCATCCTACCACCAGTGAGCGTATATGGACTATCAAACATCACAGAGCCTGGTGAGTACACAACAAATATACACAATATTGTGTGACAATACACACACATCACTGTCAAGGGGATAGTCAAACCATGCACCCTTAGCAAATCCACAGCAACCAAAAGATAATCACCCCAAGATGTGTCTGTTAGTTAGATAAACACAATACATGCCATCTCATAGTGATTTGTAACTGTGTCATGACATGTACAAACCTAACAAATAGAGCAAGGCAGTGGCACAAATCTAACCAACAAACACAGTCAGATATTTTGCCACCACTAGAACACCACCTCACAGGGAAGCTCACAGAAAGGAAGGAATTCTGTGTATGCTGGTGAAGTCAGTGTAGCCAATAGCATGATGGGAGTTGTAGTCACAGATATTGGTCACCCTCACAATTGGCCCATCAACACCACTCTGAACCATGCTCACATCACAGGGAGTGGAAAACAACTGACAAGATGGCTGACACTGGGTACTGCTGTGGGGAGCACAAGGCCCTGCTGGGAACTGTGCACCAACCAACAGCAGGACACCACTGACTGACATCCTGAAAGCCAACTTGCACTCCCTGCAATGGAAGCACGTTCCATGGTGAGATATCTGGCTGGGTGGGAAGGAGGACTGACAGCTCTGACCATAGTCACCAGCAGCTTTTCTCACACACCCCCTTAACACAAACTCCACACAATTCACCTGGGAGAATGCAATGCCTCACACTCTAATTAAATATCCCACAAAGAACAACCACACTGGGTTATGCCGTGTGAAGCACAGGGACACTTTTGGGACTTGTAGCCAAACGCCAGGACAACACTGTCAGCCATCCTGTCAGCATAGGCACACTACCCCACAGGGAAGCAGAGTCAAAAGAAAGGAAGTATGGGCATGTTGGGAAGGGGGGTGTAGGCAATAGCATGATGGGAGTGGTAGTCACAGCTCAACATCCCCCACCCGCATGGCCCAGCAAGCTCACACTGAAGCATGCACACCTCACAGGGAGTGAAAAGCCACTTCAAAGATGTCTGACACTGGCCTCAGCTGTGGGGAGCACAAGGCCCTGCTGGGAACTGGGCACCAACAAACAACAGGACCACACTGTCAGCCATCTTGCAATTGCTGTCACACTCACACACAGTGAATTCGACTGAAAAGGAAGGAAGTATGGGCATGCTGGGAAGGGGGGTGTAGGCAATAGCATGATGGGAGTGGTAGTCACAGCTCAACATACCCCACCCACATGGCCCAGCAAGCTCACACTGAAGCATGCACACCTCACAGGGAGTGAAAAGCCACCTCAAAGATTTCTGACACTGGCCTCAGCTGTGGGAAGCACAAGGCCCTGCTTGGAACTGTGCACCAACCAACAGCAGGACACCACTGTCAGCCATCTTGCCATTGCTGTCACACTCACACACAGTGAAGTCCACTCAAAAGGAAGGAAGTATGGGCATGCTGGGAAGGGGGGTGTAGGCAATAGCATGATGGGAGTGGTAGTCACAGATATTGGTCACCCTCAAAATTGGCCCATCAACACCACTCTGAACCATGCTCACATCACAGGGAGTGGCAAACAACTGACAAGATGGCTGACACTGGGTACTGCTGTGGGGAGCACAAGGCCCTGCTGGGAACTGTGCACCAAACAACAGCAGGACACCACTGTCAGCCATCTTGCCATTGCTGTCACACTCACACACAGTGAAGTCCACTCAAAAGGAAGGAAGTATGGGCATGCTGGGAAGGGGGGTTGTAGGCAATAGCATGATGGGAGTGGTAGTCACAGATATTGGTCACCCTCACAATTGGCCCATCAACACCACTCTGAACCATGCTCACATCACAGGGAGTGGCAAACAACTGACAAGATGGCTGACACTGGGTACTGCTGTGGGGAGCACAAGGCCCTGCTGGGAACTGTGCACCAACCAACAGCAGGACACCACTGTCAGCCATCTTGCCATTGCTGTCACACTCACACACAGTGAAGTCCACTCAAAAGGAAGGAAGTATGGGCATGCTGGGAAGGGGGGTGTAGGCAATAGCATGATGGGAGTGGTAGTCACAGATATTGGTCACCCTCACAATTGCCCCATCAACACCACTCTGAACCATGCTCACATCACAGGGAGTGACAAACAACTGACAAGATGGCTGACACTGGGTACTGCTGTGGAGAGCACAAGGCCCTGCTGGGAACTGTGCACCAACCAACAGCAGGACACCACTATCAGCCATCTTGCCATTGCTGTCACACACACACACACACACAGTGAAGTCTACTCAAAAGGAAGGAAGTATGGGCATGCTGGGAAGGGGGGTGTAGGCAATAGCATGATGGGAGTGGTAGTCACAGCTCAACATCCCCCACCCGCATGGCCCGGCAAGCTCACACTGAAGCATGCACACCTCACAGGGAGTGAAAAGCCACTTCAAAGATGTCTGACACTGGCCTCAGCTGTGGGGAGCACAAGGCCCTGCTGGGAACTGTGCACCAACCAACAGCAGGACACCACTGACTGCCATCCTGAAAGCCAACTTGCACTCCCTGCAATGGAAGCACGTTCCATGGTGGGATATCTGGCTGGGTGGGAAGGAGGACTCACAGCTCTGACCATAGTCACCAGCAGCTTTTCTCACACACACCCTTAACACAAACTCCACACAACTCACCTGGGAGAATGCAATGCCTCACACTCTAATTAAATATCCCACAAAGAACAACCACACTGGGTTATGCCGTGTGAAGCACAGGGACACTTTTGGGACTTGTAGCCAAACAAACGCCAGGACAACACTGTCAGCCATCCTGTCAGCACAGGCACACTACCCCACAGGGAAGCAGAGTCAAAAGGAAGGAAGTATGGGCATGTTGGGAAGGGGGGTGTAGGCAATAGCATGATGGGAGTGGTAGTCACAGTTCAACATCCCCCACCCGCATGGCCCGGCAAGCTCACACTGAAGCATGCACACCTCACAGGGAGTGAAAAGCCACTTCAAAGATGTTTGACAATGGTGCTCTGTTGTGGGGAGCACAAGGCCCTGCTGGGAACTGTGTACCAACCAACAGCAGGACACCACTGACTAACATCCTGAAGGCCAACTTGCACTCCCTGCAATGGAAGCACGTTTCATGGTGGGATGTCTGGCCTGGGGGGAGGAGGAGTGCCAGCTCCGACTACAGCTACCAGCAGGCCCTTACACACACACCACTTCCACTAACTCCAAACAACACACCTGGGACCGTGCCCTACAAGAGAGTGAGTGAAAAGCCACTTCCAAGATGTCTGACAATGGTGCTCTGTTGTGGGGAGCACAAGGCCCTGCTGGGAACTGGGCACCAACCAACAGCAGGACACCACTGACTGACATCCTGAGAGTCAACCTGCACCCACTGCAAGTGTGGCATGCTTCATGGTGGGACAACTGGGCTGGGGGAGAAGGAGGTCCGGATGTCAACCAAATACCACCAATGCTGGTCATGCACACACCTCAACATCCACATTGAAATGCATCAGGTTGGTAGGACAATGAGCCACACCAATATCAACCTCTGACTGTGACAACTTAGGACAATGCAATGTACAGGGCCGCATCCAGAGGTACAGTCACAACTGTCATGTGTTTGAACTTTTGATGCCTGCAGAAACATAACATACATTGTGTGTCTCTTCAAAAAACAGGTGATGATGGGGACACAGCAGCAGATGAGGAGGAGTCCCTGTCCCAGGCTCCGGGGGACCCTGAGCTCTCTGGTGTGGAACAGCCTCTGCCCTCATCGGATGGCGAAGACCAACCTGGCACCTCCGGTGGGAGTCATCATGCAGCACCAGCAGGACCACCATCTGCACGCCCTGTACCCATTCCTCCAACATCTGCCAACACACAGACCACCCCCGCCGACACAGACAGACCAAGGACACTCAATGACAACAGCACAGGTACCACAGCCCACTGTGAAGCAACGGACAACAACCCCAGTACCAGCCCCCAAGGGGGCCGAGGGTCACCTGTGCGTGCCAAGGCAGCTCCCGCACGTGTGTCCAGGGGTGGTGGTAGGGGTGGTAGGCAGAGGTCGCTGTTTGCAGAGGGGTCTGGACTGCATGATGACCCACAACTGGCACGCATTGCTGAGGCGTACCAGAATAGCACCGGAGAGGTCAGCCAGGTAGTGGGGATCCTCAAGGACATTCAACAGCAGCAGGCTGCCCATCATGCCCGCTTGGACTCCCACATGTCCCGTGTGGAGACACACATGTCTGGCATGGAGTCCAAGTGGGGCACATTGGAAGAACTGACAGCGGTGCAGAGGGACATATTGACATGCCTCCGCCAGATTAGCACCAACATGTCCACACCTCCCTGTGTGCCCACAACATCTTGTGCCGCAACAACTGCAACTGCCACAGGGAGGGAGGATGACTCTGGTGGAGAGTCCTCTGCACCGCAGCGGCCTGCACGCGAGGGTCCCCCCAGAAAGAAGAGGGGTCGTCCGAGGAAGGACAACTGAGAGGCCGATGGCCATGTACATCCCCCAGGAACCCAACACGTGTTCTGGAAATTCTCCTTTGTGTGCAAACTGTTCACCCTGTCGAATGCAACACAACTCTCCCACATGACATGGGGAGTTTAAGTTGGACTAATGTATCAGATGACTGTGGACTTTACTCAGGACATTACTGCTACCAACACTTCCAACTCATCTGGGAAGTTTGGATTCCAATACCAATGTACAGCACACACCATCCTGTGCACTATCCTCACACATGTATGTAATAAACTCACTAATACACCATACTTGCCTCTGTTGTGATTCAAACGTTGTTTTTGTCATGGAGATCATGATCTGCTAAATGACACTGTGCATGCTAACTGCCACAGCAAGTTCAACACCGTCATGTGAGTCATGGTGACGTGACACATATGAGGGAGACACACCACTAGGGCTACACAACACATAGGACTCATCGCCTACACTGATGTTACCAGGTAATACAGTGGAATGCACAGACACCACACCTATTCAGAGTCTGTGTTAACTAGCCCACAGGTGCAGTAAGCAAATGTCAGTCAGATGTGTGACCACAGACAACGCACATCCCAAAGTGAAGCACAGGTTTATTACACATTTGCAACATGTTGTTTCCACTACAAATGCAAGGTAATCCCACGTGGCAGTGGCCACACAGTCAAAAAGTGTAGAAGAAATAAAGTCTAGGGTTGTGTGGCACATCACCTGTAGGGAAACGACTGCTGCCACCCTGAAAGCTGAATCATGGTGTCGGGGGATCCAAGTTGACCAAACAACTCTGTAAGCACCCTGTGAAGGACAGACATGACACACAGTCAAAAGCACTGAAGAACAGGACAGAACTGCAATACTCATGCCCAATACAGGTCACAAGATACCTACACAAAACCAAGTTAGCATGTCAACACTGTTGGGGAGTACAGACTACCTGTAAGAACACATTGCTGCACGCATCCAGTCAAGTAGCACATGGCCACACTCAAACAGCACCAGAGCACCACCCACACATATCATGCAAACTCACATCATTGATATGACAACTCTCTGGATACTCACATTCAGCTGAAGAAGTTGGTGATGAGCTGTGTGCGGACATCACCCTCATCATCATCATCATCACTGGCATCGTGGCCCAGGCCAGGATCCTCCACAGGTGGCGGATGTTGGTCATCGTCATCCAGGATGAGAGGCAACTCCTTCCGCACTGCCAGGTTGTGTAGCATGCAGCAGACGATGACAATCTTGCACACCTTTGCTGGGGCATATGGGAGGGCCCCTCCTGTCTTGTCCAGGCAGCGGAAGCGGCTCTTCAGGAGACCAAATGTCCGCTCGATCACTCTCCTGGTCCGACCATGTGACTCATTGTAGCGCATCTGGGCTGGTGTCACAGGGTTCCTGAGGGGTGTCAGCAACCACGGCATGTTGGGGTATCCGGAGTCACCTACAGACAGACAATTGCACATTAGCTGAGTTGGAAAAGAGGGCGGAATACAACATAGCAGAACACACACAATGGTACAAAGTCAGTACACACCGACAAGCCAGGCACGCTGGTTCTGCATCTGTGACATCATCCTCGGGATGCGACTACTCCTCATCACGTAGGCATCGTGTGCCGAACCGGGGAAACGGGCACACACATGTGTGATGCTCATATCTGCAAGACATACCACCAGAGCATTGATCGAATGATAATGTTTCCTGTTCCTGTATGTCTGCTCATGTGCCTGTGGTGGTACCAAAGCCACATGTGTCCCATCAATGGAGCCAATGACATGTGGCATCCTCCCCAGGGCATAGAAGTCACTCGACATCAGTGAGTTGTTGACGTTTAGGGAAATAGATGTACTGGTTCAGGTATCTCAACATTGCCTCCAAAACATCGCGTAGCACACGGCTGAACATAGTCTGTGACATCCCACCAGCAGACGCCACAGTGTGTTGAAAGGTACCGGTGGCAAAGAAGTGTAGGGCTGCCATCACCTTCACCTTGGGGGTCAGCGCTGTAGGGTATGGCCGGCCAGGTTGCAAATGTGGGGCCAACCGCACCGCCAATTCCTCAATCAGTGCCCTGTTGAAGCGGTACCGTCGGATGCAGTCACGTTCCACCATCGTTGCAAGGTCAGGGAATGGTCTATGGACAGCTGGTGCCCTGCAGTGCATAGGTGAAGAAAGAAAGATTGTCAGTCATCCCACATATGTGCCATTGACCATACTCAATATCACATGATACATCATTACGAGACACAAGTACCTGATGTGTGTGCCGTTCTGTATGGACATATATGGCACCTACATGGCCAACATCTAACATCACAGTTCAACATGTGTTGACAACAAGTTCCAGGTTGTGCTATGGGAAATCATTAGGCTGTGTCACAGTACCCATTTACTGCTGTCACGTTCCAAACACACACCACAGTGACATGTCAGGACAGATGTGCCCCAGGCATCACAGCTCATTGACAGGTAGATTCCCAGGGACCCTGTATTGTCACATGGACACTGGCATGACATGGCGTATCATGTACACGTCAGCAAAACAACCATGACTCCCACAGGTAGTGGCCCCTGTTGCCTCTGCAAGACAGACATGGACGTCTGTGACACACACACGCACAACATCAAAGTCCATGCACAAACAACGTGGATGTGGAGACTGTCTCCCATTGTGCACATGGAATCAGAGACATCGGAAACACAACATGCACACAGACTGTAGAGGGCCATCACTATTGTGGCAATGGGTCACCCTGTGACGTACATACCTTCCCACATGGGACTCAGGGGGTATGTGACATGACATACACATACCCAACCTGGAAATGTGACCATGCCACATGCTCTGAAATGAACCGTTGCACACCACAGTGGTCATGTGCACAACACACAAAGGATTCTGTCCCCATGAACACGTGCACAGCCTGGGAGTGGCTGCCCCCAAGTGCCACCCAAAAAACCACATGTTGACCCCCATACACAGAAAAGGTAATGCAGCCTTACATGCCTTAGGATACAGTGTGGACAGGCTGTGGTGTTGTAGGTGTGCCCCTGAGTCCCTGGCAAGTAAATGTGGCTGGCATACGTTCACCAGTGACAAGCATGGTGACATATGCGAGTGACTTGTACAGGGACGCGTTGTACAGCAATGAACCGATCGGTGTGCACGCATTGGCCATTGCATATGATGTGAGCGGGTACGCGTTGTACAGCAATGGACCGATCGGTGCGCACGCATTGGCCATTGCATATGATGTGAGCGGGTACGCGTTGTACAGCAATGGACCGATCGGTGCGCACGCATTGGCCATTGCATATGATGTAAGCGGGTACGCGTTGTACAGCAATGGACCGATCGGTGCGCACGCATTGGCCATTGCATATGATGTGAGCGGGTACGCGTTGTACAGCAATGGACCGATCGGTGCGCACGCATTGGCCATGCCAGGTAGGTCGCTCCCCCGCCACACAGCTCCGCCTGTGCTGTCCGCCCGCTGCTGCTGCTGGTAAGCTCGCCCCTCCGCTTGTGGCCTTGGTGCCCGTATTTCTTGTGTTTTTCTCTGTCCATTTTGCCTTCTGTGCCCCCGCTGCCCCATTGTACTGTGCCCGTATTTCTTGTGCTTTTCTCTGTCCATTTTGCCTTCTGTGCCCCCGCTGCCCCATTGTACTGTGCCCGTATTTCTTGTGCTTTTCTCTGTCCATTTTGCCTTCTGTGCCCCCGCTGCCCCATTGTACTGTGCCCGTATTTCTTGTGCTTTTCTCTGTCCATTTTGCCTTCTGTGCCCCCGCTGCCCCATTGTACTGTGCCCGTATTTCTTGTGTTTTCTCTGTCCATTTTGCCTTCTGTGCCCCCGCTGCCCCATTGTACTGTGCCCGTATTTCTTGTGCTTTTCTCTGTCCATTTTGCCTTCTGTGTCCCCGCTGCCCCATTGTACTGTGCCCGTATTTCTTGTGTTTTCTCTGTCCATTTTGCCTTCTGTGCCCCCGCTGCCCCATTGTACTGTGCCCGTATTTCTTGTGCTTTTCTCTGTCCATTTTGCCTTCTGTGCCCCCGCTGCCCCATTGTACTGTGCCTGTATTTCTTGTGTTTTCGCTGTCCATTTTGCCTTCTGTGCCCCCGCTGCCCCATTGTACTGTGCCCGTATTTCTTGTGTTTTCTCTGTCCATTTTGCCTTCTGTGCCCCCGCTGCCCCATTGTACTGTGCCCGTATTTCTTGTGTTTTCGCTGTCCATTTTGCCTTCTGTGCCCCCGCTGCCCCATTGTACTGTGCCCGTATTTCTTGTGTTTTCTCTGTCCATTTTGCCTTCTGTGCCCCCGCTGCCCCATTGTACTGTGCCCGTATTTCTTGTGTTTTCGCTGTCCATTTTGCCTTCTGTGCCCCCGCTGCCCCATTGTACTGTGCCCGTATTTCTTGTGTTTTCTCTGTCCATTTTGCCTTCTGTGCCCCCGCTGCCCCATTGTACTGTGCCCGTATTTCTTGTGCTTTTCTCTGTCCATTTTGCCTTCTGTGTCCCCGCTGCCCCATTGTACTGTGCCCGTATTTCTTGTGTTTTCTCTGTCCATTTTGCCTTCTGTGCCCCCGCTGCCCCATTGTACTGTGCCCGTATTTCTTGTGCTTTTCTCTGTCCATTTTGCCTTCTGTGCCCCCGCTGCCCCATTGTACTGTGCCCGTATTTCTTGTGTTTTCGCTGTCCATTTTGCCTTCTGTGCCCCCACTGCCCCATTGTACTGTGCCCGTATTTCTTGTGTTTTCTCTGTCCATTTTGCCTTCTGTGCCCCCGCTGCCCCATTGTACTGTGCCCGTATTTCTTGTGTTTTCTCTGTCCATTTTGCCTTCTGTGCCCCCGCTGCCCCATTGTACTGTGCCCGTATTTCTTGTGTTTTCGCTGTCCATTTTGCCTTCTGTGCCCCCGCTGCCCCATTGTACTGTGCCCGTATTTCTTGTGTTTTCTCTGTCCATTTTGCCTTCTGTGCCCCCGCTGCCCCATTGTACTGTGCCCGTATTTCTTGTGTTTTCGCTGTCCATTTTGCCTTCTGTGCCCCCGCTGCCCCATTGTACTGTGCCCGTATTTCTTGTGTTTTCTCTGTCCATTTTGCCTTCTGTGCCCCCGCTGCCCCATTGTACTGTGCCCGTATTTCTTGTGCTTTTCTCTGTCCATTTTGCCTTCTGTGCCCCCGCTGCCCCATTGTACTGTGCCCGTATTTCTTGTGTTTTCTCTGTCCATTTTGCCTTCTGTGCCCCCGCTGCCCCATTGTACTGTGCCCGTATTTCTTGTGCTTTTCTCTGTCCATTTTGCCTTCTGTGCCCCCGCTGCCCCATTGTACTGTGCCCGTATTTCTTGTGTTTTCGCTGTCCATTTTGCCTTCTGTGCCCCCGCTGCCCCATTGTACTGTGCCCGTATTTCTTGTGTTTTCTCTGTCCATTTTGCCTTCTGTGCCCCCGCTGCCCCATTGTACTGTGCCCGTATTTCTTGTGTTTTCGCTGTCCATTTTGCCTTCTGTGCCCCCGCTGCCCCATTGTACTGTGCCCGTATTTCTTGTGTTTTCTCTGTCCATTTTGCCTTCTGTGCCCCCGCTGCCCCATTGTACTGTGCCCGTATTTCTTGTGTTTTCGCTGTCCATTTTGCCTTCTGTGCCCCCGCTGCCCCATTGTACTGTGCCCGTATTTCTTGTGTTTTCTCTGTCCATTTTGCCTTCTGTGCCCCTCGCTGCCTCTCTCCATTCCCGCCGCTGCGTCCCCTGCGGCCCCGCCCCCCTGACTGCCCATTCGCTGCCCCTGCCTCCCAGCTGCTCCTCCCTCCCACCTCCCCATATATGGAGGCCGCCGCGCGGCCGCGCCGCTGGTGCGCCGCTGCCGCGCCGAAGGCGCGCCTAAGGCAAGCCCGTCTGCGCCCGTCCGCGACTTGACCGCGCCCAGCGCCAGAACCCCTGGACCGCGCGCCCCCCGCTCCAGCCTCGAGGACCGACGCCGATACGATGCCACCACACTCCACACTCTCAACCCCGGACGGACGCACAACTGCTTCAAGGCCGCCCCGAAACGCACCCATGGTCCCTTCACCTGCCGGAACTGCAGCTACACCAGCCTCAGAGCCACCGAGGCGCCCGCCAAGAAGGACCTCAACCACCTCCGGTGCATCCTACTGAACACCCGCTCCGCACGCAAACACGCCGTCGAGCTCTGGGACCTGCTCGACACATCATCACCAGACGTCGCCTTCCTGACAGAGACCTGGATGAACGACTCCTCCGCCCCGGACATCGCCATAGCCATCTCAGACGGCTATAAGATCACCCGCAGAGACCGCATCAACGCAGTAGGAGGAGGAATCGCCATCGTCCACAAGAACACCATCAGGGTCTCGACCAGCACCGACGACACTCTCAGCACCGCCGAACACATGCACTTCCAGATCCACACGGACCCCAACACCACCCTTAGAGGCACCCTTGTCTACAGACCCCTGGGCCCCGACCCCAGTTCAGCGACTCCATCGCCGACTTCATCAGCACGCACGCCCTGACCTCTACCGACTACATCCTCCTCGGAGACCTGAACTTTCACCTGGAGAACAACAACGACAGCAACTCCACCACCCTGATCGACAGCCTCGCCAACCTCGGCCTGAGCCAGCTCGTCACAACACCGACCCACTCCGCCGGCCACACGCTTGACCCCATCTTCTCCTCAAGCTCCCACGTCTCCTTCAGCCACACCACGGAACTCCTCTGGACCGACCACCGCTGCATCCATTTCACCTTCCAGAAACCCACCACACACCACCGCACCCAACAGATCCCACGCCGCTGCTGGAGCAAAGTCACCGAAGACCAACTCCGGGCAACCCTCGCTCTCAGCCCTCCCTCCGACCCATCCAACACCGACGACGCTGCCTGCAACCTCAGACGATGGATGGACGACTGTGCCAACACCCTCGCCCCGCTGAAAAAGCTCACCTACAGCGACACCACCAAAAGAGCCAGCTGGTTCACCTCGGAACTCCTAGCTTCCAAGCGTACCTGCCGGAAACTAGAGAAGAAATGGCACAGTGATAAGACACCGGACAGCCACACAGCCCACAAAGACGCCATCCGTAACCACCACCACCTCATCAGGTCCGCCAAGAGAATCTCCTTCAAAGACCGCCTCGACAACAACGCACACAACAGCAAGGAGCTCTTCAACATCGTGAAGGAACTCTCCAATCCCAGCTCCAACACCAACGACATCCCGCCGTCGCAACCCCTGTGCGATTCCCTCGCCACCTTCTTTCACCGCAAGATCGCCGACATCCACGACAGCTTCAACACCCAGACAGCCCCAACTAAGATCGATGCACCAGACCCGCCACACACCATCGACCACGACCCCCTGCCAGCCTGGGCCAGCGTGAACATCGAGGACACCATCAAGACCATGAGCACAATACACTCCGGCTCCCCGTCAGACCCTCTCCCGCACCACATCTTCAACAAAGCCAGCAGCTCCATCGCACCCCACCTGTGCAACATCATCAATCTCTCCTTCGAGACCGCGACCTTCCCAGAGAGCTGGAAACACGCAGAGATCAACGCCCTACTCAAAAACCCAAGGCGGACCCGAGAGACCTCAAGAACTTCCGGCCCATCTCTCTGCTTCCGTTCCCAGCCAAGGTCATCGAGAAGATCGTCAACAAACAGCTAACCCGATACCTCGAAGAAAACAGCATCCTGGACCCATCCCAATCAGGGTTCCGCAGCAACCACAGCACTGAGACTGCCCTCATCGCCGCCACCGACGACATCAGGATCCTGCTGGACAATGGTGAGACCGCAGCCCTCATCCTGCTGGACCTCTCCGCCGCCTTCGACACTGTCTGCCACCGCACTCTACGCGCACGCCTCCACGACGCAGGGATCCGAGACAAGGCCCTGGAATGGACCACCTCCTTCCTCGACGGCAGAACCCAGAGAGTCCGCCTCCCACCTTTCCGATCCGAAGCCTCCGAGATCATCTGCGGCGTACCCCAGGGATCGTCCCTCAGCCCAACACTGTTCAACATCTACATGGCCCCGCTCGCACGCATCGCCAGACAACACGACCTCAACATTATCTCCTACGCCGACGACACTCAACTGATCCTCTCCCTCACCAAGGACCCCCTCGCCGCCAAAGCCAATCTCCATGAAGGAATGAAGGACGTCGCCGATTGGATGAAGATCAGCCGACTAAAGCTGAACACGGACAAAACGGAGGTCCTCATCCTCGGCTCCAACCCCTCAGCCTGGGACGACTCCTGGTGGCCAACGATGCTGGGAGAAGCCCCGACACCCACCGACCACGCATGCAACCTGGGAGTCATCCTCGACTCAATGCTCTCCATGGCCAAGCAAGTCAACGCAGTCTCCTCCTCCTGCTTCAACACCCTCCGCATGCTTCGCAATATCTACAGGTGGATCCCGACAGACACAAGAAGAACAGTCACCCAGGCCCTCGTCAGTAGCAGACTGGACTATGGGAACGCCCTCTACGCGGGAGCCCCGGCCAAGCTCATCAAGCGACTGCAACGCATACAAAACGCCTCCGCACGACTGATCCTCGACGTACCACGCCACAGCCACGTCACCCCCACTTGAGGAACCTGCACTGGCTCCCCGTCGACAGGAGGATCACCTTCAAACTCCTCATCCACGCACACAAGGCACTCCACAAAACTGGCCCAGCCTACCTCAACAGACGACTCTTCTTCTACGTCCCCAACCGCCAGCTCCGCTCCGCCGACCTCTCCCTCGCCACCGTCCCTCGCATTCGAAGAACAACCACCGGCGGCAGATCCTTCTCACACCTCGCCGCCAAGACCTGGAACACCCTTCCACTAAGCCTACGACAGACCCAAGACCTGCTGACCTTCAGGAGGCTACTCAAGACCTGGCTGTTCGACCAGTAGCAGCATCCCCCCTTCCCTCTCCCCAGCGCCTTGAGACCCTCGCGGGTAAGTAGTGCGCTCTACAAATTCTGTGATTGATTGATTGATTGATTGATTGATTGATTGATTGCATATGATGTTAGCGGGTACGCGTTGTACAGCAATGGACCGATCGGTGCACACGCATTGGCCATTGCATACGATGTGAGCGAGTACGCGTTGTACAGCAATGGACCGATCGGTGCGCACGCATTGGCCATTGCATATGATGTGAGCGGGTACGCGTTGTACAGCAATGGACCGATCGGTGCGCACGCATTGGCTAGGGCCTGGCATGGCAACGGACGCGTTTCGAAGCTTTAACGAGTCTGATGCAGTGAATTCAGTTGGCCAGCCACAACAATGTTGCAAATTCATGGGTGTCATGAAGTTGAACTTTTGAAGGATGCTGTGGGCGTGTATAAGTGGTGCAATTCCATGGATTGGCCAGATTCAGAAGATGCAAACGACTTGGACCTATAACTTTGGACACATGGGACAGTATCTGCCTCTGCAGCACACATATAATGCTGGCTGTTCCCCTGAGAGCTCACTTGCCTGCACTACATGCTCCAGGACGACATCTGCCACCAACACTGCTGCTGTCTCTGCATCCTCTGGCTACTGCAATGGCACGTACTGTGGAGAGAGCCCCAGCCTTCACTACTGAGGAGAACCAGGCCCCGCTGGACAGCCTCCTTCAACAGTACAGCAAGATATGGGAAACCAGGGGAGCAGGTGAGTGTGCTGTCCACTGCCTTACTAAATGTGCATGTTGTCTGACTAGCAAGACTTACAGTGTGCACACCACTGGCTAGCATGCTCACTGAGTAGTTCTCACCCCCCAAAGTGTGTAGTTACATGCACTGAACAGGTATAGTGCAGTAACAGTGCATTCCAACAAGGTTTTACTTCCCAGGCAATGATACCATGTAGTAACTGCTGGCAAACTGTTCATAGCCATCGTTGCACTGCCTGTGTACATCATATGCCCCTGTGATTGAGACATGTATATCCAAATGTGTGATGCACGGATATGTTGCATGTGTAGTAATGGCCTTTTCACTTTGTCATCCTCACAGGTTGATGCCCACCAGAAGCAGGAAATCTGGCTGACCATCGCCCGGGCAGTAAGATCCGTGGGGACTACAAGCGCCGGATCCGCAACTGCCAGAAGAGGTGGCAGGACCTTCGGGGCTGGACCCGGAGGATCGCAAGGGTCCAGCTGAAGCTGTTGCCTCCTCGCAGGAGGGGCGGACACCGGACCCTGACCCCCACATGCTCAGGATCCTGGCGGTGGTCTTCCCTGACCTGGATGGGCAGCTGAAGTCCAGACAGCAGCAAGGAGGGGGTGAGTACATGACTGCACTGTGAACTTTGTCTGACATGCTATGTGCCCTCCTCTGGCCTGGTCAAACTTCCACAGTACATCAGTCTTGTGGTCCAGGACCCATGTCCCTCAATTGTGACATGCCCACTCCTCATCTGATACCCAGGTGTGGCCCTTACAGTCAGGAAATTGTGTCACTTGGGTACTGTGTCCTTGCATTTTGCTTAGCTCAAGGTGGTGGGCTTCATGGGTGGGTCAATTGCTTACACAATGCCTTAGTTCTGACATGTAATCTGCATGTAACTTTGATATGTGGTCCAATTGCTGATCTGACTCACCACATGTGCCTGGGGTATTTGGCACTCCACCAGGCTGCGGGTGGGAACAATGTTTGGGCCTCAGGAGTATGTATATCAAGTGTGTCACACACGCTTAGCCACCTGCCTACTGTCCAGGGCTCATCCCTCTTTCACGTGGAGCAGGACAGTCATGCCTACTCCAGGGCATACAATACACTCTGTACTCCCACTCCCGTGTATCAGCTGACACGTTGTGCTCAGTGAAATGTTCCCTCAGGTGTATGCCTCTGTGTCATTGTGCTGTGGCTTCGTTGTCAGGACTACTGGGGTGTTTATTGGTTAGGGATCAGCATGCCATCTGAGATGTGACCATGAGAGACGATACATGTGTGACATATAGGTGTTTGATCACTTGACTGTGCAGACTGGTGTATGCGACTGTGAAGTTCAGGCAGCTGTTTTTCATTCACAGCAGACTGTGAGGTGCTCAGGTTCAGAGAGTTGTATTTCATGTCTCCCATATGTCCAATTGGTATGACGTGGACAAATAAGCGTTCAGATGATGTGGTTTGTGGGGGATGGACACGTGCACTTGTCAGCTACAGAACTTGCATTCCCCATGACCTAGGATTGTGACACAGTGCAGACTGTTGTTGGCTGGCTGCCCTGCCCATGTGACTGGAGACAGTGATGTATGACTTTGCAGGCATGCCTGTGCCATGGCATTAAACTTCCTAAGAGTGATCCTGCAGGGGAGTGACATGTGCTACATGCACCCCATTGTGGCATTGACTATCAGGACATGGGTGCATTATGGTGTCTGGTGCTGGTATGCATCACATGCATTTCTAATTAGACTCTGGCCATCCCTTTATCCGGACACCTGTACTGACTCAGTGGCAAGAGATGTGATGTGTGCATGTTCACATACTTCACCGTGTTCTCTGCAATGTCCAACAACTGTGTAGGTAGTGCATGTGTTCACGCTGGGGTATTACCATCCGACAGGCACCAGACAGATGGGTGCAAGGCCAGGAGGGGTGTGAGTGCCATGGTTGACCATCAGACTGACAATTGGCTTCTCCTAATCTGTGTGAGCACTTTTGGCAATGTTCAACTAAGGATGCCAGGGCTTGCTCTGTAATGTGCTGTACTTACTGTGGTGTGTGCGGTCAGTGCAGGTGACTGATGTTTGTCTGTTTCCCTAATTGTTTGCAGATACATCCACGGCCACAGGAGGGGACAGCTCCACGGACCAGGAGGAGCTGCAGAGCCAGACTGGGTCAGCAGCCGATGAGTGGTCGGAGGGACCCAGTGGCACGGAGGGCGAGGGGAGCCACACCGAGGAGTCCTCAGCACCATCCACCTCAGCTGAGGACCACAGCAGCTCGGAGGATGACTCCCCTGTGGAGGCGGGTGTCAGCAGCCACCACACTCCAGCTAGTATGGCTGGCCCCGCCACCACCACCACCACCGCCCTCCCATTGGCTCCCATTCCAGAGGTCCGTGGAGGCTCCCGTGTTCGGGAGCGTGTCTCCTTCGTGCCAGGCACCGCACCCCCTGCCCCTGTGTCCCCTGCTGCCCTGAGTGAGGAGTCTGTGTACTTACTTCGCCAGCTCCATGTAGGGCAGACCGCAATGCTGAGTGTCCTCCATGCATACACCACTCTGTTGACACAGCTGGTGTCGTTCATGGAGGGCATCTCATCGGGCATGTCTGCCCTACAGAGGGGCAATAAGTCCATGGACTCCTCCCTGATGGCAGCAGTGTCCCTCCTCCAACAGTCCCTCACCCCTCCTACCTCTGCCCCATCCACACTTCCTGGCACCCTACCTGTCCCAAGCACATGCACACCTGCACAATCACCCAAACACACAGACACGAGCAGCACAGAAACACCCAAAACAAAGTCAAAACGTGCACGCAAGCATCCTCAGGGGACTGATACCACACCCACAGGGGATGGGGAACAGACACACACACAGGCATCCACAGTCACTCCGCAGTCCTCCAAATCCTCTCCCTCCAAAACCCCTTCCCTTGCCTCACCTGCAACCCCACCTAAAAAGCAGCTCTTCCTCTGTGACCTCGGCCTCTTCCCCTCCGATCCAGCTGATCCAGCATACAGGGGGAAGAGGAAGTCCACCCACACAGAGGGGAGTGCCCCTCACCCCCGGACACCCTCCCCCAGGCACAGACAAACTGAGGCCCCCACCCGCAAGTCCCCCCGGACCCGGAAGAGCAAGACCCCGCCACCGCCCTACAGCTCAACCACACAGTCTCCTTCCTCCATCCCTCAGGCCCCCACAACACAGGTTCCCCCACCACACCCTGCCCCAGGTTCCCCCACCCACAGATACACCATCCCCAAAATGATCCGGCCTCCTCCCCCTACCACTTGCTCTTCCAGCCCCACCCCCCCGCTGCACATGTTTGTGCCACTGGTGTGGAGACCGTGTCCTCCCCCTCTGTCCTGCCCACCTTACCTGAACCCCATTCTACTCCCCTGGAGATAGGCACTGCGGTGGAGTCCACTACCACCCCGTCTGACTTGGGCACTGCAGTGGGGAACCTGTCCACTCCATCTGGCCAGCCCACTGCAGTCGTGCCGGCACCCACACCATCTGACTCATGCCCCCCAGCTGTGCCGGCACACACCATGTCAGACACCTCCAATGCAGTTGTCAGTGACTCTCCAGCACCAGCCACACCTTCCCTGCCTCCTTCTGGTGAGCCCTGATCCTGTCCCTGCGGTGCCTGGCCTGCCCCCCGTATGCCCCTCCGAGGGTAATGTCCCTGGTCCGTAGCAGTGCAGGCAAGCAAAGTGTGACATCTGCCACTGTCACCCTGTTCGGACTTTACTGATGGACTGGCCATTGGCCTTTGTCTTTTTTCTGGACTTTCTATTTTACACCCACATATGCTGAATAAAGCTACTTTCTGTTCTCTAGTGGTTTTGCTTCAGATGTACATGATGTTGATGATGCTAACCATGCCCTTGCTGCAGTGATGGTGATTTTTCAGGAAAATGAAGTGTTACTGTGCAGGACCCCATGTGGTCCAGGGGGAATGTGTCCTATCCTGGTGTGTAGCCATGTCATCCTTTGCAGCAATATGAGGGTGTCATGTTTTCAATATTTGCCAATGGGATTTCCTACATTTATTTGCAATATCACATCTGTGGCTTACACCCCTGCACATCAGATGTGCTTGCCATTGTTCAATTTGTCTATTTCCCTGACCGTGTGACCATCTCCACTGGACATGCAAGTTTGGGCATCAATGGGGAAGGACTCATCTGTGTTATCAGTGCAACTTGCTATACATGTGTGTTGGATCTGTGCAGATGATTTCGGTGACACTCCCATGACCAGGCTGATGTGACGAGGGCCTTCATTTTGTGCTAATTGTTGACTGAGTGACCAAGTGTTCTGCTGACATGATAGAACCCTGCAGAGACAACGTATGGCACAGCTTTCCTTCCACAGGAGTGGAGTGCCCTCATGGCAGTGTGTAATCCCGTGACATTGGCTGGGCCCGTGTTGTGTGTTGTGTGAGCATGTCTGTGTGTGTTCCCTTCCCTTTTCCTACACAGGCTGTGTCCCTAGGGATGTTCCTGTTTGTGATGCTTGCTGAGTTGTCCTGTGTTCATCCAGCATCTTGGACCTGGTTTCTCCGGGATGTGGTTGCATGGTAAACTAATGTTCATGAGGTTGTCATCCCTAGTTGTCTTTGTTGTCAGGGCTGGGGATGTGGGCAAACGCAGATGGGACACAGTCAGGATTCCCCTTGGCACTTGTGGGTTACACAAGTCATGTCATTTACAGTTTGTGGTAGCTTTCAGTGATTGTGACACGTTGTGTGTGTGACTGCTGCCACTCCTCAGGGTCAGAGCTGCAATGTTGGAAGTTGTCTATGTGTGTTCTTTGTGGGTCACCTTGGCTTCTTCATTGGTGTGTGACTGTGGCCGGGATCCCATTGATTGGGGTGGATTTCACGTCATGCCCATGTACGGCATACTGTGCAGTGTGTCAGACATTCATGAGTCTTGTTGACTGGCCATGTGTGATGGGTTTCTGCACCTTAGTTCCCACCACCACCCCTGGGATTGTCATGGGTGCATGTGCAATGTCACCAGTCCATGTGAGCTTCACTGCTGCACATTGGTGGAGATCAAGGTGTGTGGTGTTGAGTGTGTGCAAATGAGAGTTGTTGCACGGCTAGACCCCTACCTCCATATTGGCCTTGGCTGACAGGCCGTGCTGATTGATTTGTGCTTGTGTAGGTGTGATGGTAGTTTGTTGCTCAGGACACATGACTGTGGGTCACAGTGTGAACGACATCTAGCTTTGTCATCACAGTGGGATTATCATGCAGGCCAGGGTCACAACAATGTGGGGTCTCTGGGGGTAGTGCTGTGGTGGGTCTGTCTCTTGCTGTGTTAGTTGCTGTTCCTACAAGCTTGTGTGACATGTGTAATTTGGGCTCCCTCTCATCTAACAATGCCTGATTGCCCACATAGGGGAATCCGATCCATGAGTTACTTTTGTGTGGCACTGTATACACATCTGTGTAATTGGGATTCAGGCCTCCTCATGTGTTGTGTGGTTGCCTGGGGACACTGGCACACCACCCCATCACCTGTTGGGTTTGATATGCAGTGTGAGGCTGCCTGTTTGTGTTTGTGCATCTGCACCACTGCATTGGCATATCTTTAGTGTGCCATTGGCTGTATGTTGTTTGGTGGCTTTCCCCTGCTGTCCCTGGGACTCCTAGGTCATCAGTCAGCACAATGATCATGGTTTGTATGTCCCATTGCTGCCATGGTATGGTATTTGTTCACCTCACATCTACAGTCTCCACAGGATCTCTACATTTGTGTGTCCATTGGTGCAGATATGTGGGTCTGCATTATGATGGTCACTTCTGTCATTGTGTTATTGATGAATGTTGACAATGTCAGCCCCCATGGGTGATGTTTGTCTGCACATGGCCAAAGGTATGTCTTATTTGCACTGCACTGTTTGCCTCACCCAATCTATGTTGCTATGGGACACAAGCACTACTATGCCACAGATGTGTTTGTTGTTCTGTGACAAGGAATCATCCATGCTGTTTGGCAGTTGAAGCTTTTCCCATGACAACACTTACATTTTGCTCACTGTGATGATGGGGTTTTAGACCCCATTGCCACAATGTTCAAAATGTGCTTCAGCTATGGACCCCACACTTACATGTTGGTCACTGTGATGATGGGGTTTAGACACCATTGCCACAATGTTCAAAATGTGCTTCAGCTATGGACCCCACACTTATATTTTGGTCACTGTGATGATGGGGTTTAGACCCCATTGCCACAATGTTCAAAATGTGCTTCAGCTATGGACCCCACACTTACATTTTGGTCACTGTGATGATGGGGTTTAGACCCCATTGCCACAGTGGTCATGGTCTGCTTGCATTGTGGAGGCCACACACATTTATGTGTGACACATGTGATAGGGGGTCACATTGTATGTTCAATGTCATGTTCAGTGTTGTAGGCATTTGACACAGACTACACACGCTTGTCATGGTGTTAGGGGGATGTATTTTTCAGACATTCCTTATGTTGGAGTATGCTGGTTGTGTCATGCATTACCCGTCCTATGAGTAGGGGTGGTGTGGGTGGTAGGCATCCAGCACCCATGAGTAGGGGTGGTGTTAGTGGTAGGCATCCAGCCCCCCATGAGTAGGGGTGGTGTTAGTGGCAGGCATCCATCCCCCTATGAGTGGGCATGGTAGATTTGACAGGCATCCAGGCCCCCATGAGTGGGGGTGGTGGTAGTGGTAGGCATCCAGGCCCCCATGAGAAGGGGTAGTGTTAGCGGTAGGCATCCATCCCCCTATGGGTGGGAATGGTAGTGGTGACAGGCATCCAGGGCCCCATGAGTAGGGGTGGTGGTAATGGCAGGCATCCAGCCCCCCATGAGTAGGGGTGGTGTTAGTGGTAGGCATCCATCCCCCTATGAGTGGGGATGGTAGTAGTGACAGGCATCCAGGCCCCCATGAGTAGGGGTGGTGGTAGTGGTAGGCATCCATCCCCCTATGAGTGCGGATGGTAGTGGTGACAGGCATCCAGGCCCCCATGAGTAGGGGTGGTGGTAGTGGCAGGCATCCAGCCCCCCTGAGTAGGGGTGGTGTTAGTGGTAGGCATCCATCCCCCTATGAGTGGGGATGGTAGTAGTGACAGGCATCCACGCCCCCCTGAGTAGGGGTGGTGTTAGTGGTAGGCATCCATCCCCCTATGAGTGGGGATGGTAGTAGTGACAGGTATCCAGGCCCCCATGAGAAGGGGTGGTGGTAGTGGCAGGCATCCATCCCCCTATGAGTGGGGATGGTAGTATTGACAGGCATCCAGGCCCCCATGAGTTGGGGTGGTGGTCGTGGTAGGCATCCAGGCCCCCATGAGTAGGGGTGGTGTTAGTGGTAGGCATCCATCCCCCTATGGGTGGGGATGGTAGTGGTGACAGGCATCCAGGCCCCCATGAGTAGGGCTGGTGGTAGTGGCAGGCATCCAGCTCCCCATGAGTAGGGGTGGTGTTAGTGGTAGGCATCCATCCCCCTATGAGTGGGGATGGTAGTAGTGACATGCATCCAGGCCCCCATGAGTAGGGGTGGTGGTGGTAGGCATCCATCCCCCTATGAGTGGGGATGGTAGTGGTGACAGGCATCCAGGCCCCCATAAGTAGGGGTGGAGGTAGTGGCAGGCATCCAGCCCCCCATGAGTAGGGGTGGTGTTAGTGGTAGGCATCCAGGCCCCCATGAGTAGGGGTGGTGTTAGTGGTAGGCATCCATCCCCCTATGGGTGGGGATGGTAGTGGTGACAGGCATCCAGGCCCCCATGAGTAGGGGTGGTGGTAGTGGCAGGCATCCAGCCCCCATGAGTAGGGGTGGTGTTAGTGGTAGGCATCCATCCCCCTATGAGTGGGGATGGTAGTAGTGACAGGCATCCAGGCCCCCATGAGTAGGGGTGGTGGTAGTGGTAGGCATCCATCCCCCTATGAGTGGGGATGGTAGTGGTGACAGGCATCCAGGCCCCCATGAGTAGGGGTGGTGGTAGTGGCAGGCATCCAGCCCCCATGAGTAGGGGTGGTGTTAGTGGTAGGCATCCATCCCCCTATGAGTGGGGATGGTAGTAGTGACAGGCATCCAGGCCCCCATGAGTAGGAGTGGTGGTAGTGGCAGGCATCCATCCCCCTATGAGTGGGGATGGTAGTATTGACAGGCATCCAGGCCCCCATGAGTAGGGGTGGTGGTAGTGGTAGGCATCCAGGCCCCCATGAGTAGGGGTGGTGTTAGTGGTAGGCATCCATCCCCCTATGGGTGGGGATGGTAGTGGTGACAGGCATCCAGGCCCCCATGAGTAGGGGTGGTGGTAGTGGCAGGCATCCAGCCCCCCATGAGTAGGGGTGGTGTTAGTGGTAGGCGTCCATCCCCCTATGAGTGGGGATGGTAGTAGTGACAGGCATCCAGGCCCCCATTAGTAGGGGTGGTGGTAGTGGTAGGCATCCATCCCCCTATGAGTGGGGATGGTAGTGGTGACAGGCATCCAGGCCCCCCTGAGTAGGGGTGGTGTTAGTGGTAGGCATCCATCCCCCTATGGGTGTGTATGGCATTGGTGATAGCCACCCCGCCCCTATGGTTCTGCTGTTGCTAGTGTACGTCATTTCTGCATCCCTATGTGTGTGTGACATATTTCGGGTACGTGTCGTTTGTTTGTGTTGTGGGTGTTTGACTTACCGTCTGCGCCGTACGCGTCCGTACCGGTCCCGGTAATAGATGTAGAGTATTGGTAGGACCTGCGTGATGGGATTCATGGTTGGTTCGTCTTGTTCGGGTTTCTTGTGGCTTCGACTCGTACTCGTCGCTGGCTTGTTCGTCTCGTCGCCGTGGATCGTCTTGTGGCGCGAATCGGAGCTTATGTACAGCTCTCCTGGATGCTCTGACGTGCCGGACGTAGCGACGGGTTCGGCGCGTACGGAAGGCGCATCGTATTAGTCCGGCCGGAAGGTGCTGTATATTTACTTCCGTGCGACTCGATTCGGCATTTACGGATCCGGCTCGGGCGGGGAACAGGAGCTGGAATGGGTAAGTACGGCTCACTCGGAATCTGTGCTGTTATGCGCATCGTACTTGCTCGTTCGGACGACTGTTCGAATCGGTCGGGAAACACGCGTTCGGCTTGGTTTTGTTCCGGACAAATACTGTTAGGTGCGCTTCCGGCCGAGATCGGAATCGACCCCATTGTGTCCAGTAGCACAAAACCCCTCAACATGTAAGCAAAATTCCTATAATGAGGAGGAAAAACCACAAGCATGCTTATGATTCAGAGTACAGGCAGATGAACTAAAGTGATGCAACGTAGAGTAACATGGCTTTGTGTAAATCCCTAGTGCTAAATAAATCAAGGCTCAAAGAACGGGCAAAAGGACCATCAAGTATGTAATATGTGTAATTTGAGCAAAATTGGTAAACTTTCATATAGGTATAGGTGGCCTATGGGCATCTGTCATATAAAGAGTACTTATAAATGATAAATGACTAGTGCTCTGCATTACTTCAAGTCCGGCTTACCTATTTACAGTCCTTCATTCCTGCCCTCCCTTGATTTTGCCTCTTAGGACTGGATCATGGTGAGCTGCACTGGCTCAGCGCAGAGATAAGTGCCTGATCTTTTGTGTCTGAAGCATCTAAGTTTGATACATATAATGCAGAATCTCTCTGAAAAAGTCACGGAGAGCCAATCTCTTCTCACTGTTTCCACCGTGTTCTGTCTAAAGTTCATGCATTAACTCAGGAACATTTATTTGTAGTGTTTTAGCATTTTAGGAAATGTATTTTTAGTGTAATGTTATATGTCATATTAGTGTGGGTGGTGTATAGGACTAGGTCTGCACATAGAGATTTGTACTGTAGGGTGTTTAGCCTTAAAGCAATCAAAGGAGTGCTTCTATTAACCATCAACCTCCTAATGCAGTTGTTTTTGCTAAAACTATAGCAGCAGCTTGGACACATCCTTAGACGTTTGCCTCTTACATAGCAGTTGGAGCATCTGTTTTGATATAATGTAACATAATCTGTTTTTAATACAATTGCATCACATTTAGCCTGGAATATAAGCCCAGCTAAGTTCACCTGCACTATAGTCAGGAAACATTTATGCAGAAGTGGATGCCAATTACTCTTCTGCACAAAGTGAACCGCCAAATAAGCTAACTGGGGGAGGGTGTGCTTGCCATATATCACCATATTAATGTTTTTTCTCTGTTAATTTATCTTATTGCTGTATGTAAGAAAGCACTTAAAATTGTAAGGTGTCTTGAAATCGAGAAGAGCTTGTACGGTTAAAGAAGGGGTGATAATCACGCAAAAGATCAGAAATAATCTGTAATTTGTAGAGGACAGGCAAGCCATTACCAAATTCAAAGGTTTGCAGGGACGGTAAAACAGTTTAGAGGCAAGCAATTCACTTGCCCACTATCTAAAAAAAAAAATCTTTAATTCTAAACTATTTATATTTATACCACCCCATGCGAAACTTTAGCATATGGCTTTGACCTAAACAAAACAATGTGCTTTGTTCTTGACTACCATCATACTGCTGTCGTTGCAGCAAGGAGATGTATAAAGCTATTATGGAGATTCTTAATACCTTACTGCCAGTTCATGCTTTCATTTTGTTCTCAGCTGCTCAGTGCTGTTTTTGCATGCCTCTGACAGCTGTGCTCATTGAGCAGCTCGTCATTCATGCCGCAGCTTTGCAAATTGTCTGAATTAGAGAGTTCTTGGCAGTGTGCCCCAAGTCCTACTGCAGCGAGTCATTGGGAATGCATTCATCAGGAATGATGCCACAACCTGCAGACCCCTTTAGGCTAATACATGTTGTGAATAAAAAAAGATGAATTGTTGAGGACTGCTAGAGAAAGGAACAACCACACTGCCTGGGCCTGCGGTGAAAACTCAGGGAACATTCGTAACCTGCAGCAGGAAAGTCCGATAAATGACTGGTAATCTGCATTACTTCTAGTCTGATCTTCCTCTTCACAGTCCCTCATTCCTGTCCTCCCTTGGCCTTGCGTCCTGAGGCTGGAACGTGGTGAGGTGCACTGACTCAGCACCAGGCGTGACTGGCACAGGTAAGATTGGTGGGGCAGGGTGGGGGGGGGGTAGTCGACAACAACGGGATAGGTAAAATTAAATAAATAAAACCACTTACCTTGTGCTCGCCGCATCGCCGACTTGGGGATGCGGCGAGCACAAGGTAAGTGGTTTTATTTTTTTTCTTAATTAATTTTACCTATCCAGTCATCTGTCGACTTCCCCCACTCCACCCCGCCCCGCCCACCACTCTTACCTGTGCCGGCCGCGCCTGCTCAGTGCAGAGTTGAGTGCCTGTTTTTTTGTGTCTGAGGCATTTAAGGTTCATACATGTAACTCAGATCTCTCTGCAAGAAGTCACAGAGAGAGGCAGTCTCTGCTCACTGTTTCCGACTTGTTCTGTCTAAAGTTCATGCATTAATTCTGAGAAATTTATTTTTAGTGTTATGTTATATTATGTTATGTTTGATGGTCAGTTGTGCAGCCCTCAGGTGTAGCTTGTCTGAGCAAAGTGCAGTGACTCAGCTTTAAAAATGTCTTGATCTCTGCCCTTTCAGAGCAAAATATGTCCTTAGCATTCCAAATTGCCATCCGTGATGGTTATTGTAATGAGGTCTTCACCGTCTTTACAATTACCATGCAAAATATTGTACAGATAATTTCAGTGGTCAATCCAGAGATCATACCATTTACACTTCGTGGTTCACCCTCGAATTGATGGGAATGCACAAATCTAACCAGAGTAAGGGAGACCTAGTAGTGAAAATATAAGCCAGCTGATAAACTAATTTACCTAAAAATGCTGAAAAGATATTAGAGAAGTGTAGAAGTGCATGAAGTCACCTTGTTTATGCTCAATATGCATTCTGTGTTCTGGGGTGGAATGGCATCTGCGAGGTCGACTGCGACGTTAATCAGTTGCTCATGGACCTCACAGATGACGGATGCTAATGGTTGTGGGTACTGTACTTTGAAATGAACTTGTGTGAATACTTACCTGTCTCATGAGTCCATCACTACAAGAAGCAAAGAAATACTTTTGGGCAGGAAGCTGAAAATCAGTAAAGGGGCTTTTAGATTGTTAGCCCCAACAGAGCACCTCTAATTTGTACTAGAGTGCCTTAAACTGCACAGCACTAGGAAGACTTTGGCCACAGAGGTAGGATAAACCTTTCTTTTTCTCCCGATCACTCAGAGAACCTGCCAGCTACTGCCAAAGTCCTAAACATGGGCTTCTATCTACATTTAGTTGGCTGGGGAGTGGCTGCTAATCAAAGATGTAACTACTGCAGCAGTATGTGTGCGTAGCCTCCTGGATTATTAGATCCAACATTTGCAGAAACAACAAACTACTGCAGTCTATTTCATATAGCCCCAGGGAGGATCACCATCCAATCTAGAAAATTACTGCACTGTCTCCCGGCTGAAGAGTTAAAATGAATTCACAATCTAGCCCTGGCTCATGTGTCTAATAAGATTCTCATCTATTCTCTGCTCGCAAAACTAGGAACAAAGACAGGTTGCTGCTACTCACCCCATGCCATAGGCTTAATTACAGAGGAGAAAAGACCATTCCCATCAAGGGACCTCTGGAAGAGAACCCATTCCCCCATGATATCAGACATTCATCCACATTATCCACTGCTAGGATCTGATTACTCAATATTAGCAAGCTGGGTCTCTAATTAACATATGGGTAAAGAGTAAGGTGAACTATTGCCAAAGTTTGTAAGACTCCCTCAATATGCCTTCTTTCCCTTGTACAGAATAATTTGTTTTGCAATGTACACATTTTTCAAAATATGCCAGTCACTCCCCACTTTCCGCAGACAAAACACAGGCTGGCTATCTGCCCAACTCAGGGCCTGATTCACAAAGGTAAACTTACATTTTTGTGTAAGTTTACGATTGTTTGCTATTCACAAAGACATTTTACTAGTAGTATCTTTATGACTGCGGAGTCTCCGCACATAAAAAAGATAGGACTGTCCTATCTTTAACCAGTATGGTGCTGTTTGGGGGTCCATGGGTCCTGTGAGACCTTGGGGCTCCCCCTGCAGCCCCTAACAAAATAAAGACAAGTGGGTGCCCAGGCTGGGCACCAATTTTGGAAACAAATACATGTTCTCACCTTGACCCGGTATGAGTGCTGGCTGAGGAGCATACCAAGGCACTGGGACCTTTGGACTCCCACGTGCAGCCATAACAATTTTGGTGATGTGGGTGCCCTGGTTGGGCAGTGAGGTACCCACTTTGAAAACAAAAAATAAAAATACAAAAAAAGAATAATAAATGACCATCAGGAGCTGCTTATTTATTATTCACTGGTTTGTGGAAGGAGTGCCCCATAATGCCCTAGGGCTTTTTGGAAAAATATTTTTATTCCAGGTGGTGCCCCTAGAAGGGACAGGGGTACCGCCGACCTTTGTTTTAATGTTGTGGAGGTTTCAGGGAGTGCAGCAACCCCCAGCTAACTTAAAAAAATTACATTGTCTGCTTGGTCAATCAATTCATTACTCAAGGAGAGATTACCATGCTTTTTAAAAGCACTGCAGCTGTGTGTTCTTCAGTTGGACTGCAAGGCCCCCTGGTGGTTGGTTCTATGGCTGCAGTTTGTGACTTGAAAAAAGTAAAAAAACACAGTAACATGTTTTTTAGGAGCTTTATTAAAAGTAATGTGACCCAATCACTGTTATTAAATATTGGAATGTGAGTTTATGAAATATGCATTTGGTTATAGTTATTGGTGACTTTTTGACAAAGCCAATAGATCTGCTTTATATACGATGAGGCGCTGACCCCTTGATAAAGACAATAGGCCTACCGCTTTTAGTATTTGATCCTTTGACAAAGCCAGTAGATCTGGCTTAGTTGAGATGGCACCCTTTATATTGTTACACATAGTCAGCCGTACTTAGCAGCACGGGGTTGGGTGCAGGGCAAGTACGCTGTCCCCAACCCCATGCCATGTACGGCACACCACGCACAGCCCACCATGCACGGCCGAAGGACATGCGCACAGGGCTGTGCGCCCAAGGGGGTTGGGACGCAGGGCCTGGCCACAGTCCAGGTCATTGCCGAACTCCACATGACATGCGCAGCAGCTTTCTTGGTCATCAGCAGTGACAGCCAGGCCTTGCGCCCAAACCCACGACGTGTGCAGCCAAAGGCACCACTGAAAAAACAAACGTTAAAGGGACATTATATTTATGTAAAAATGCCAGTTAAAACCTAACATTTTAAACTACAAGAAACACTAAATCTCACTAGTTATAGTTAACTCAAGTAGCTATAACATGTGCCGTCACTATGCACACTGATGTTATCAATGATGTCATAGAAGTTGGTATGAATATTGCACTATGTGCGGTCATAAGGAGTGCATGGTGAGGACGCAAGTTATAGTTACTTGAGCTAACCAAAACTGGTGAAAGTTAAAATGCCGGATGCAACTTTTGCCAAAGTTGTGGTTCCTACTCCCAATTTAAAAGAAGTGAATTACTGGGTTTCTGCTGGTGCAGTCTTAGCCTAACCCTTGATGTGACACTCCATCCACATAAGAAACTGTGGGTCAGAGCTGGTCACACCACCCTATTTAGGATGGGGCAACAATCACAGGATTTCCATACCCTGGCCATCCATGTCTCCCACATGTGAGACATCACCCAAAGGCACTTATTTATAAGAACGTATTGCATGTTAGGGCCATTTTTCCTTTGTTCTGGAAGAACAAACTTGTGCCTTCATGCATCAAACATGGCACTGGCTAGCAAATGATTAGGGCTACGCTATCCTAATATGGTGGCCAGAGGAGTGGTCTGGTGAACCTGAGAGCTTCCTGTCAGACATTAGTGTGGCCCGTAATCTGCATACATTTCAGTGACTGTAGAGGCATAGTCCACTAAAGCAGCAACATAAAGTGATCGGCAGAATCAAATACAATATAATATATGTAAACAAAATGGGCCCTATTCACGAAAGCCATTTGTGCCACATAAAGCAGTACTGTTTCATGTTCTCTAAAATGCAACTCAGAGACCTCTGGCTGGAGATCAGTGTCTCTGACTGTTCTATCTTTTCTGTATGGAGAACTCCACCATGGTGACTGCAATATCTGCACACATAACAATAGGATTTATGAGTAAATGTGCAAAGGATAAAGGGGAATAATTAGTACAAAATGAGTGGGTTTAAGGGAAATTGAAAGAGTTTAGAGAAGGACATGCTAATGCAAAACACAAATCCACATAAGCAGCGGTGGCCCATCCTTACGGCCGGAGAGGCCCCACCCTTCCACTTTTTTCCAAACATGAAGAGTATCTGTCAGGCTGAGCAAAGGTCAGTCTGACAGATACTCTTTATTTTCAGGTCTGGCAGCCAGACGCTGTACTTGCACAGATGCCTGACTGCCTAAGCTGAATTTTGCCAGGCTGAAAATGTCACAGCCCTGTGGGTGTGAACTCCTCAGCCCAGCAAAGTGCTTGGTGCTCCTCCCCTTCATGATGGGAGGGAGTGTCACTGATAGACTCAGACCTGGCCACTTCAGTTTTAAGCCCTGAAGTGCCCAAGGTCAAGTGTCTATTAGTGACGCTCGGGTGGGGTTAGCAGTCTCACTAACCCCAATCCCACACTGTGAGGAGTTTGGGTCTCCTACCTCCTCTCACTGGCTGGCCCACAACAAGTTCAGTCAATGAGAGGAGTCTGCAGTTCGAATCGTCAGGAACCACCAAGGCTTCCCTCCCACCACCAGAGATCATTGCTGCGGCCAGATAAGTTGTATTTTTTATTGTTTGGTGCATGCATGCATGCATGTGTGTATGAATGAATGTAGGTGTATTTATGAGTATATGCTGTGAATGGGTGTAGGTTTATGTGTGTGCATGTGCATGTGAATGCATGAGTGTGACAGTGTGTGCATGTGTGCATGTGTGGCCTGCCCACTCCTCCTGCTCAAATTACCAGCCACCACTGCACATAAGAGTAAGACAACTTCAATTTGTTAAATACACATTTGAATATGCTACAGTAGTGATACTGACAAAACAGGCTCAAGTACACCTCAAACTTGCGTTGGAGTAGGTTAAGCACCACACACAGCCAAATACTAGTACTGCAACACACAATTCCATAAAACCAATTGAGGCACGCAATAAAATTATCATACAGAGAAATATATAAAATAAATTCAATTAAATTACAATCCAAGATTGTGACACATTCAACCCAAATGACACTGTAAGTGGAAGGGTAGGAACAATTAACATTTAATCAAATTTAATTTAATTTAATTTAAAAACATAAATGTAATAAAACGTAATGTTACAGTGCAGGTGTGTTGTTCTCTTGTCCCTTGTGACTGTGGTAGTCCTAAGTGAATAGTCATTTGAGAAATGCATTTTAATATTCATGATGAAAACATAGATAATCTTTATTTTTTAATTATAACTTCATGATTATTTTTATAGGGAGAGTTCCACCCCAGTGACTTCTAATGTTTAGATAACTTCACATAGCTGTGAACAGAGATTTCTTAACTGACCTTACTTTTTTATTTTTTCATTTAATCAATCAATCAATCAATCAGGGAATTGTAAGCGCGCTACTCACCCGTGAGGGTCTCAAGGCGCTGAGGGGGGGGGTCTGCAGATCTGTTTAGCTGAAGAGCCAGGTCTTGAGGGTCTTCCTGAAGGTGTTCAGGGACGGGGGGCGTCTGATGTCTGCCGGTAGCTCGTTCCAGGTCTTGGCTGCAATGTGAGAGAAGGATCTTCCGCCTGCTCTGGCTCTGTGGATGCGCCTGCTCTGGCTCTGTGGATGCGCGGGGTTTCGGCCAGTGGGAGGTTGGAAGATCGGAGGTTTCTTTTGGGTACGTGGAAGTTGATTCTGTCGTTGAGGTATTTCGGTCCGTTGTTGTGTAGGCAATTGTAGGCGTGAGTGAGGATTTTGAAAGTGACTCTTTTCTCCACGGGGAGCCAGTGGAGACTTCATAGGTGTTGGCTGATGTGTTCGTGTCAGGGGATGCCGAGGACGAGTCTGGCGGCGGTGTTCTGTATTGTTTGGAGTTTGCGGAGTAGGGACTTGTTGATGCCGGCGTAGAGTGCGTTTCCATAGTCCAGTCTGCTGGTGATGAGTGCCTGGGTGACTGTCTTCCTTGACTCAGGGGGGATCCACTTGAAGGTCTTGCGGAGGATGCGGAGGGTGTTGAAGCAGCTGGAGGTGACGGCGTTGACCTGTCGGTTCATGGTGAGTGATGAGTCGAGTACGATGCCGAGGTTCTTGGCGTGTTCTGAGGGGGTAGGTGGGCTTCCAAGGGCGGTCGGCCACCAGGTGCTGTCCCATGCAGAAGGGGTGGTACCGAGGGCGAGGACTTCTGTCTTCTCGGCGTTGAGCTTCAGGCAGCTGTTGGTCATCCAGACTGCGACGTCTTGCATTCCTGTCTGGAAGTTGAGTTTGGCAGTGGTGGGGTCTTTGGTGAGGGAGAGGATGAGCTGGGTGTCGTCGGCATAGGATACGATGTTGTGGCCGTGTTGTCGGACGATGGCTGTGAGGGGGGCAATGTAGATATTGAAGAGGGTGGGGCTCAGTGATGAACCCTGTGGGACTCCGCAGGTGATTTTCGTGGGGTCGGAGAGGAAGGGTGGGAGTCTGATCCTTTGGCTTCTTCCGGTGAGGAATGATCGGATCCAGTCCAGGGCTGTTCCTTGTATGCCTGCGTCATGTAGTCTGGCGACTAGTGTGCGGTGGGAGACGATGACGAAGGCCGCTGATAGGTCGAGTAGGATGAGGGCTGCAGAGTGGCCTTGGTCCAGGAGGTGCGGATGTCGTCTGTGGCGGCGAGTAGGGCGGTCTCTGTGCTGTGGTTGCTTCGGAATCCGGATTGGGACGGGTCGAGGACGGCGTTCTCTTCAATGAATTGTGTCAGTTTCCTGTTGACTGTTTTCTCTGCAACTTTGGCTGCGAAGGGGAGGAGCGAGATGGGCCGATAGTTCTTGAGGTCGGTGGGGTCAGCTGTGGGCTTCTTGAGCAGGGGTCTGACTTCTGCGCGCTTCCAGTCATCTGGGAAGGTGCCTGTTTTGAAGGTGGTATTGATGGTGCATTGTAATTCGGGTGCGATGGCGGCCGCGGCTCTGTGGTAGATGTGAGGGGGGCAGGGGTCGGTGGGGGCCCCCGAGTGGATGCTTTTCATGGTCGAGGCGGTGTCTTCGGCCGTGTTCGGTGTCCAGTTGGAGATGGTGGGCTGTCTGGTGTTTCTGGGGGGCCGTCTGTGGCACCTGGTGGATGGTCGATGAAGTTGTCGTAGAGGTTTTTGATCTTGAGGTGGAAATAGGTTCCAAGCTTGTCGCAGAGGTCTTGGGATGGGGTGATGTCTGTGGCTTCGCTGCGTGGGTTGGTGAATTCCTGAATGACACTGAAAAGTTCCTTGGAGTTGGTGGAGTTGGCCAGGATTTTGTTGTGGATGAAGTTCCTCTTGGTGGCTCTGATCTGGTTTAACCCTGGGCGTAGTTCGCGTAGTAGCGCTACGCGTAGCTACGCGAGTGCACTTCGCACTACGCGACATACGCGTAGCACTACGCGAACTGCGTAGTGCGGTAGGAAATGCTGTTCGCAATGATTGCACAGTGCCGGATGCTTGTCCGCACTGTGCAATCATTGCAAACGGCATCTTGCACAGTGCAATCGGTCGTTTTCTGCCGCTCGAGTAGATTTGTACTCGAGCGGCAGTTTTCTCAACGCGGACTGGTAGTTTCTCATTGCGAGCAGTCGCGAGCATACGTGACCACTCGCAATGAGAAACCTGACCTCCCCGAGTTGAGAATCTCGCCGGGAGGTTTATTTTCCACGCTCGCGATCGGCAACTTCATGTTGCTGATCGCGAACGAAGAAAAAGTCTCGCCGGGATGTCATTTTGCTCGCTCGCGGTCGCCAACTTGACGTTGAGGACCGCGAGCAAGCAAAAAATGCCCACTACGCTACGCGTTTTTGCACTGTGCTACGTGCAATTCACGCAGCGCGTAGTTCCGCAAACTACGCAAACTACGCGAGCATAGCGTAGTTTTCCGCCCAGGCCTAATCTGGTTATGGTAGTCGGTTATGGCGTCCTTGTAGGTGGTGTGGTTTTCGGTTGTCTTGGTTTTTCTCCAGTTCTTCTCCAGGCGTCTGCAGGTGCGTCTGGCTTCTTGGAGAGCGGTGGTGTACCAGGCGGCTTTCCTGGGCCGTTGTCTGTCGGGGTTGCGTAGCGGGGCGAGCTCGTCTGCACAGTTGAAAATCCAGGTGTGGAGTTCTCTGGCTGCATTGTTTGTGTCGGGTGCCCAGGTGTGGTTGTCTCGGGTGAGGGTGGAGTTAAGTTGTTCGTCGGTAATCTTGCTCCAGTTCCTTCGAGGTGGGCGTGGGGCTGGTTTGGGTGCCTTGGGTTTGTTGATGGCGAAGTGTACGCAGTGGTGGTCGGTCCATGGTGGCTGCGTTGTGTGGCTGAATTGGACGCTGTTTCCTGCCGCGAAGATGGGGTCGAGGGTGTGTCCTGCTCTGTGGGTCGGTGTGTTGACGAGTTGTTTAAGTCCGATGCTGGCGAGGTTGTCACGAAGGATAGTGGAGTTGGGGTCGCTGGGGTTGTCGAGGTGGAAGTTCAGGTCTCCAATGAGTATGTAGTTTGCTGAGGCGATGAGGTGGGGTGCGATGAAGTCAGTGATGGTGGTGGCAATGGGTGTTCGGGGGCCGGGGGTCTGTAGATGAGGGTTCCTCGGAGTGTGGCTTTGGGGGTGGTCTGGATCTGGAAGTGCAGGTGTTCAGCGGAGGGGAAGGTTTCACTGGAGGTGGTGAGGCAGAGGGTGCTCTTGTGGGCGATGGCGAGGCCCCCTCCTGGGTGGTTGGGGCGGTCTTTCCACTGGATCTTGTATCCGTCTGGGATGGTGGTGCTGATGTCGGGGGCGGAGGATGCGTTGGTCCAGGTCTCTATGAAGAAGGCGATGTCGGGCGAGAGAGAGTCGAGTAGGTTCCAGATTTCCATGGCGTGTTTGTGTACGGAGCATGCGTTGAGGAGGATGCATTTTAGGGTGTCCCCGGTGCTGGCGTCGGCGGTGTTGGAGGCCGGGATGGTGGTGAGGGTCTGGCGGCAGTGGAGGCAGGAGAACTGGCCATGGGTCGTGTTCGGAGAGGCCTGTTGGCATTCTCTAAGTCTTCCAGGATTGAGTGCGAGGAGGGTGATGGTGTCGTAGCGATGGGTAGTGGGAGGTCCAGGGTTCCTGGCGTTGGCCGCGGTCGGGTCGCGGACAGGCGCAGACGGGCTTGCCTTTAGCGCACCTTTGGCGCGCCAGCGGCACGCCCGCTGCGTGACCGTGCAGCAGCCGCCATTAGGTAGGGGAGGTGGGAGGGAGGAGAGGCTGGGAGGCGGGAGCGGGGGAATTCCGGAGGGGAATTCCGGGGGGGAAATCAGGGGGGGAATTCTGGGGAGGAGGGGCCGCAGGGGCAGCAGCGGCGAAAGGCGAAAGGAACAGGCAGGCACGAGAAAATAAACAGTGGTGGAATTAGAGCAAGACACAGATGGGCACAATAACAGTGGCACAACAGGGAAAAATTAAGAAAAAAACGGCTGAGAAAGGTTACGGTGGTTGCAGGCAGTCTGGTCCCAGTTGGAGCGGGCAGCAGGCGCAGGAGCGGGCAGCAGCCTCAAACCTCCCAAGGAGGAGGTCAGGGTCTGGATGCAAAAGACGGCACAGCGGAGCTGCGTGGAGAGAGTGGACCAAGACCGAGGGTCAGAGAAGGTCATTAAATTAGAAGTACAGAGAGATAATCCCGAAAAGAAAATTCAATACCCAGTCTCTCTGCTCAGATTGAATTACATCAAAATCACATCATACCAAAATACGGTGGAATACATGACACAATAAGCCTAGATATCAAAACAAATTGTCGATGGGAATATTACAGAAATAGTTGTCCCCATGTACTATGAAGTTTTGAAAGACCTCTTTTCCCTTTAGCTTTTTAGAGCAGCGCATTCCAGTTTAAAAAATGGTACATTGAACTGAGCCAAGAATTCATTGTAGGTGGAGATTGTCTTTTCTACCCACACACAATGCAAAGTCTTGCAATGGTAATAGAGATAAATAAAATAGGATATTTAATATTAGTACATTCAGATTAATGCCGAGCATGATATGCAAGATGTCAAATTCTACCTTAGTCGCTAGCTTGCAATCCCGCCCCAGTATAGTTGTGAGTAGTGAGCATGCAGGTAACATCTGGATGATATCTGCTGCCCTCTGTTCGCAATGCAGGCACTGTATAGTATCTCTGTTTTTAAGACCATTTAGCAAGCCATTCTGGTTTGTAATAGAGCATACAGATATTTTTAAATTGTTGCAACTTCAGCCTGGCTGAAACTAATAGTGCAAAGGAGATAGTACATGCCTGCACAAGTATTTGTGCGTCCATCATCTGGCCTACCTTACTAGTCTATTTATCGGGCAATTTCACCAAATCATTTTGCCTGAAATCAGTAAAGCAGGCATAAACCTGTCTGATAGGGACCCTAGCCCTCTCATCGAATATGATATCCAGTAAATCATTATTCTCAAAAAAAGGGGACGGATTCCAAATTAGGTAATGGTGTAACTGTAAATATTTGAAAACGTTCTTAGGCGGGAGTGCAAAATAATCTTATAGAGTGCAAATCATGCTGAATCGATAAAAAATTACCAATAGTTTTCAACCCTTGGTTGTGCCATGTATTATATATAGCACTGTGAATAAATGAGGTAAAAATAGAATTATTACACACTAGTGTAAAAGAGTGGACATACAACATACATGATATTGCATTTTTACCCCATTCAAGCCAGATACACAATACAACATGAACCATCTTAAATCTCACTCGCTAGAAATAATTAGGATTGTTGCGTGAGAAGGAATCATAGGTTTCTCCACCCAAAACAATTTCATAAAAAGGAAACATTCTCTTGTTGCATTTCTCAGTCACAATACACTGAATACATTCCGGAATGCTGCCCAAAAAATGTATTTCAAGTATGACAGCACCCATCCACCCTCTTCTTGTGGCAGAGTCAAGAGTTTGATGATGCGAATTGCTCTCTGATAGCTCCAAACAAAGCTGCCAATAGCAGAATCACGGCGTCTAAAAAAAGAATTAGGAACCGAAAGGGGGATAGCATGGAATGAGTACAGAAACTTTGAGAGCATGTCATTTTGATGATGGTACACCTCCCGATTAATGATATTTGTACGCAAAGCCAACATCACATATGTTAAATACTTTTAGAAAAAAAGGTATCATAATTGAGCTTGAAGATTTCATGCATATTACTTGATATAGCGATATCTATATATGGAGTGTTGGTAGTAACCCTAGTAGTTGGGTGATATAATATGATTTGTTCGTATTTAATTAATAGGCAAGTACCCTTTCAAAGTCTAATGCTTCTTGCTCAATATGCGGTATATCTAAGGGGCTGATTATAACTTTGCCAGTGCTGCGCCGGCTCTCCGCCGGCACAGCACCACCAAAGCCACGCAAAGACCACCTGCCTAATTACGAGTTCAGCTCGTGCAGGTGGACGGTCTTTTCGTCATTCCCATGGCGGAGCCAGAAAAAAGGCACAGCAATGATATCTGCAAAAAATGTTCCAGCACGGCATGGACTGAGAAGTCCAAGCCATGCTGGAACTTGGGGTGCAAGCAGACAGGGGGGCACATCTTGTGCCTCCTTGAATGCATCCCCATGTGGTGGGGGCATGGGGACCTGTAAGGTTCCCTTTGTTTCGCCACTGCAGCCTTTTAATGGCAGACTCACCGCCATGGAAAGGCTGGCAGTGGAGGAACTCAAAATATGCTCAGCGGGACTGCGCCTTTCCCGCTCTGCATATTGTATTGGCGCTCCGCCCCACCAGCGCAAGGGAATGGCGGTTACCTTGCCCAGACGGTGGTCCATCGTCAGTAAGATGGTGAAAGTCATAATCAGGCAGATGGTGGACCGCCACTGCTGTGCCACCGCGAGTGCAGCGGTCGGAAGATCGCCACACTCTTAATCAGGCCCTAGGATTGTGTCACCAAAGTATGTAGCGATATCGTCTGCATATATGGTTAAATGGACTCTAGTCCCACTGATTTCTGTAGATGCTAGGGATTGATTATTAAGGAGCCAAAATAACTGCGGTTTGAGATACATGATAATAACCGTGACATTGGGAGCTGCTGGTGAGTGCCCCACTTAATCGTGAAACCTTCAGATGCCTCCCCACAGATAGGCACCCATGCATTAGGGTTTCGATAATGGCTCTTAACGCAATTAATATACTTAGTGCAAATCCGATTTTTGCCATAGTAGCCCGAGGTAAAGCCAGGTGACCCTGTCTAAAGCCTCCTCAGCATTGTGGAGGATCATATCAACAGATTTCTGTGGATTTTACAATATATACAGGAGGTAGTGGTGGTATTTATGGTAGCACATCAATTCCAAGCAACATATGTATTTATAGTTATCTGTAGAAGATTACCAGTGTTGGTGCCCCTCAAGGTAACAGAAAGAAGACACCCCACTACCACAGATGTCACTGCACGGAAGTTCAACCGAACTCCCGTGCTAGGCTAAACAAAACAAATGTACCTCGGCACTCTCAAATTTCACATCTCTATTCATGAATAGTAAAACATATTGATTTATCAAAAACCCAATGTGGCAGCTCACAGGAAAACCAGTCTAGAAAATCAATTCTGCAAAATTCTATTTATTTCTCAATGACAATGTTTCACTCAAAATGCAATAGCCTGTTTGGTACAAGACAATCCAAAAACATATATTGCTTCACATCAGACAATAATGTTACAGATTGGCACGTGGAGGTCCCATTCTTGAATCCTCCTTGTTGGTAAACGAAGATGGCAGCCGACACGTGTTTCGTTACTAATGTAACTTCTTCAAGGCTTAAATGTTCATGATTGTCGACTCTCAAAATCTAGATTGTCAACCCAACGCGCAAAGTTAAAATATTGCTCAAAGACAAAGGGGCCGATTCCGATTCAGGCCGGAAAACGTACCGACCGACTCGGTACGGGAATTTAGTCCGACCGACAAGTACCGGCGTTGCCCGACCCGGGAAGTACGATGAAATGCATGTGAATCACGACCGACTCGTACGGAACACAAGCCGAACGACCGAACCGGACGGAAACAAGCTATCCGGCCGGGAAACCACGCGAATAGAACCGACCGACACGCACCAGGAATCAACCCGAACGAAACGTACCCGCGAACTCCAACCCGCGCAGTACAAACCACCGAATAGAACCGACCACACGCACTCAGGAATCAACTCCGAACGAAACGTGCACTCCGCGAACTCCAACCCGTCGCAGTACGATGCAAACGCGGAAACAGACCGAGTCGCACGGAGCGCAAGCCGAACGACCGACACGC